>CAUYRT010006185.1:0-86706 GCA_963574885.1 Lepilemur ruficaudatus | reverse complement strand
ATTGTATAGTCTTGCAAACTCTTCTGTAAATTTGAAATCACATTAAAATAAAAAGTTACAACACCTAAGTGGACACATAGGAACAACATTTATCGGGTGTCGGGCAGACGGGAGGGGAGAGGAGGGGATGGGTATATACATGCATAATGAGTGCGACATGCACCGTATGGGGGATGGTCATGCTTGAAGCTCCGACTAGAGGGGGGAGGGGGACAAAGGCACTATACGTAACTTTAACATTTGTATCCACATAACATGCTGAAATAAAAAAAAAAGAAATGGCTAACAAATATTTAAAATTGTTCTAACGCAATGTTATTAATTAAAGAAATGCAAATTTAAGCAACGTCTATGCTCGCAAAAAAAAAGACAGTGTCAGGAAAGAGGCCTGCAGGTTCACCTAAAGCAGAAGGACCCAACCCAGCCTGAAGGGGAGGGGAGAAAGCAGGGAGACAAACCATCACACCCAGCAGCTGGTGGGGTTTCTTCTATTTGGTTGAACATCCTAAAGTTTAGATGTTCAGAGATCATCTAGTTCATATCCCTCCTTCTGGCAAATCCATATTTGCATGCTCTCCAACAAGAAAGAACCTCAGTATGAATCTTCAAGACCACAGCACCAGCAGTATCAACAACCTTCCTCACGGATGGAGCTTCCTAAATTTCAAACTTCCAGACTTAAAATGAATCATCAACTCGTCTCCCCGTGATCTAGTTAAAGAAATATTTCTAAATGAGTGCTGCGGACAAGCTCTACAATCTCATGACTAAATAACAGGACCTGTTAAAGTATTTTTATTGCTAAGGTCCTTCCAACATGAGGAGACCACTGAGACTCAGCAGAACAAATGTTTAAAAATCAGAATCTTTCTGTTAAATAGATGTCAGAGCTAAAAGCTTCCTTGCTTCACAAATGGACATTCTAAACCATGTTTTTTCCACTTTCAGATAAAAACTGGCAAGGACATAGGTGTTTTCTGTGCTTTGCAAAGCAATTGCTTCCAAATTTTCTTTTCTTCTTTGTTCAATAGGTAATCAGACTTCACACTAAATACAGGTCGCCCAGTTCTCCCAAGGCTGACCAAGAGTACTAGCAGGATTACACGAAATCTCTGGTCTCCCCGAAAAAACAGATTTTTCACCCAAGCCCAGACTGCAACACTCCAACACTAATGGCATTGTGCGCTCTCCAAACCCATCGTTTTGAGATGACGAGGCCTATTTTTCCAGGACAGACCACCAAGCAGCTCAGAGTTGAAGAAACTTGAAATGAAATCATTTTCTTAAGTTATACCTCCTTGGCCCTTCATTAATAAAATCGGTTATCTCTTGCTACACCTTTTTCTCTTTACTATTAAGAGATAGTCTTAAATGTTAGACAGTAACCCACTGGGAAAGCCACACACTTTCATGCCACTTGGGTCACCTTTAGGGGACACTTTTTATGGAGCACTTCAGATCCAAATGTGGACAGAAGACAAAAGCCCATCAGTGTTTCGTACACTGGATGGATATTCACTCCTGAAAGCTACCATGGTATGTTTATTTCTCGGGGGCTTCTGGCTTACCATGTACTGTCATATTCATTTTATCGACTCTTATGACGATCCCCTGAGGTTGGTAGCATGTACACCAGTACTCCAACTTTACAGCTGAAGGGCCTTAGACTCAGGAATGAACTGTCGTGCGACCCTCTGAGACTCACGGTGAGCCAGAGCCTCTACTCCAGCGCGACAAGATGACACACGTCTACTGCCGCTATACAAGCAAACCGATCCACACCTCCCAGGGGGCCAGAGGCCAAAGTTTCCAGGTCTCCTACTGTATTCCGTCTCTTCCCTTCACTACACCACCTTCAGAATTCCACTGAGATCCAACACGGCCCCTTTTATCCGCAGACCCAATGAACCATCCAGAATGAAACTGAACGAAATATATAAAGTCTCCAAAGAGAGAGAAGAACCCCACATATTGGTATTTCATTTAAACTTAATTTCAGCTCTCAGCTCTTGGAATATTAAGTTAGGAGTATTCAATTGTAACAAATTTGTTCTTCAAAACTGTTGGTCACTAATGGTATATTGAACCTCGTAACCCAGGGAACACACAACATTAAACTCACAAACAGGATGTCTAATCAGTGCCCTAATGGCATCCAAATGTACACGACAGCCATGAGGGAATATTCTACCGCTTATGAAGGAATCCCCACGCTCTACCCCTGATCTCCGTGATGAAAAATAAATCTCTTTCTTGAGTTTTTGTTATTATTTTTTTGTTTTGAACAACCTTGAGTTTTGTTTTGACCTTCTATATTTTTAGCCAAATCAAAGATAAATCTTCGCCACTATTAAAAAATACTTTAACATTATATAAAAATAGCTACAACAAAAAAAAAAGTCTTTTCTTTTCTTCCTACATATCTGGATGGAAGGAACTCATCAATTCTGTGAAAAGTGTTCCGACTGAACACAGAAGTGAGAGAAGTTTTGTGTCTAACCAAATGCGGTGGTTCTTCGATGATTCTTCAGCAGATTCCAAAACTGAGCTGGGCATCTCAATCCAATTTGAAGGCCTCCATCTTAGCTTTTGTGCATAGCACCCCCATGTTACCAGAGCAGAAATTATAGAACCTGGTAATAAAGCTGGTTGGCCTCGTAGATCTAAGGTCTACACCTCTCTTTAATCCCGAGGCCATTATTAAAGGGTCTTCTATAGTTTCTCCAACATGAAGGTCCTCAGTGATCTTGCTCTGAGGATGCTTTTTCTCCCCATTCTAGCATGAAGAAAGCTAGAATTATCTAGCTTGGGTCTAAGAAGGTCCTTTCTTCTCAGAATCGAGAACACAACTACTGAGAGGGTTGAGGAGGCTGACGAGGCATCAACCAAGCTCACCTTCAACGAGGCGATACGTGAAAGACAAGGTACCGATTTCGTCCTTCCCTCCAGACCTGTGCTAGCCAATACGGCAGCCACGGCCACGCGTGGATTCAGAGCCCTTGACACGTGGCTCGTGCAAACGGAGATGTGCTCTGAGAGTAACATAAACACTGGATTTTGAAGCCTCCATATGAGAAAAAGAATAGAAGTATCTCATTTTTTATATTGATTACTTGTTGAAATGATAACATTTGAATATATTGGGTTAAAAAAAATATATCACTAAAGTTAATTTTACCCATTCATATCTACTTTTTAAATGTGGCCACTGGAAAATTTTAGATTACATATATGGCTCACATTATATTTCTGTTGGACAGGCCTATTCTAGAATAGGTGTAGGCAACTTTTCCAGAAAAGGGCTCGATAGCAAACAGCTTTAGGCCTTGCAAGCTATACCATCTCCACCGCAACTACCACATTCTGCTGTTTAGGGAATGAGGTAACACGCAGGACGGAAACGAACGGGCAGGGCTGCGTTCCAGCATAGCTTTCTGTGCGGAGGCAGGGGCAGGCTGGATTCCACCCATGGTCCACAGTTTGCAGATACCTGCTCCAGAGCACAACAAGCATTTTAAAGTTAACATGTTATTTTTCAACAACTTGTTTTACTCAGCAGCCTTCATGAGCCAGCCATAAATAAAGGTAAAGATGAATGAGATCCCACTGTTTGCCTGGGGCAAGGAAGAAGCAAACTGCCGTGGCCTCACAAGGCAGTGACATGGGTCCCGGAGAGCCGGGTCTGCCTTCTCACCCGGCTCTTTTCGAGACTCCCGTCAGAAGCAGCTGACTGACACTGTCCCCACGATGACAGAACATGCTCAGGACTCTTGACTGTAACAAGTTGCCTCCCCGGGAAGGAAATCTCAAACAGACGCCCAGACACCAAGTTCCTCTTGCCAGCCTGACCCACTCTGCCCTCTTCACACCTCACCGCTAACTCCTTTACAGCCCAAAGCCGCAATCCAAAGCTGCACGCCTGACGGTGTGACCCCACTTCACTGGTGACACCTGGACCTGCCTCTGTGGGACAAGCTGGAGTTCCCAAGACAAATTGCAATGGCCCAAGTCATCACACCGGAGAAGTCCCAGGGAGGGGATGAGGCCTGACGTCAGTCTAGACCCGGCAAGGAGAAAGGAGACAACGCGGAGGACAGTGGCTGAGGGAGGTCGTAAGGCAAACCCATCAGTCAAGCACCTTCACAGGACCTGCACGCAGCCAGGCCCCGCTCCAGCACCCTCTAAAAGGGCTTAATTGTCTCCACCAGTTCTCAACGTCCCTGCCGTCTCCAAATCCACCACTACTCCTGACTTGCTCAAACAGGGAGCAAAACTTGCCACCATGAAACACGCTTCGACGACTCTCTCACAGGAGAAAGAGCTAATGAAGGACTCTACGGTTTGCGTCTGCACATGCTAGGACATCGGAACTTCACCAGCATGGCCTTGTCAGTGTGTTGTTTTTTATGAATAATCATTCATAACCTCACTTCCACTTTTCTTGTCGAACAAAATTAATATTTGCATGTTTCATTCCAGCAGAAGATATAAAAGCTTCCCAACTGCGGCAGAGAGACAAGTGGGGACAGAAGCTGAAGTGCCTTCGTGCCCTTCATATCATTTCTCTGACTGTTTTAAACACAGGGGATCACGTTACTACTTTAGAAAATAAGCAAAACAAATCATTAGTGATATTAATCACTGTCAGTTTATTTTTCCTCCTCTTTTTCATTTAGTTAGGTGCTGACATGTATAAGCTTTAAGTAAATTGAATGTCCACTTGGATCCTATTGCTCCTTACAAACCCTCAAGCCACAGCAATGGTCACAGTTTATGTTAGAAACAGCAAAATCGACGTGAATCCTGGAGTTGACAATGACGAACGGAAGCCCTGACACAGATGCGCTTGCTGCTTCATGGGACCTGAGGTCCTCGGGAATTTCATGTGCCATTTGGAGGACAGTTTGCTCAGGCGGCCACTGCCCGAGAGCCCCAGCCGCGGGACTGCAGCACCCGGCTTAGCTGCAAGGCGCATCCAGATCCACTTTAAGAAGCAAACCCCGAAGCAGAGGAGTCTGGCTGTGTACCAAGTGCACCGAGGTTTTTCAAAGTCTCTCCTCAACTACGGAAGCCCCCGCGAACTTTAGAGCTGAGCGCAAGGCTGGGAACCAGAACAGGAGCCTCTCACTGGCCCGGGGCCGCCGGGTGACACCTGGTAAGTCACTTCTCCCTTCGGGGCCTGGTCTTCACATCTGCAAACAGTTGGCAGTGCCTACAATGCATCTTTTAAGCTTTTTGGGTTCCACAAACATTTGCGAGCACCTACTGCTTAGCAGGTTCTCCGTGACAGTTCTACACCATGAGTTCTCAAGGCGGCGGCTGTCCTGGGAGCTGCATCCAGGTACCATCCTCTCACCCCTCAAACCTTCCATGTGCGCATGTCTCGCCAAAGAGGAAGGTGACACAGCTCCCGCTCTCTGTTGACAGTGCCTATCCAGCGGGAGATCCCTACGCATGCAGCAGGCCAGCACTCAGCCTGCTCCACTCTAGATGCTTCCCTAGGCCCAGGCAGCACAGAGGTCCCTGAGACCAACGTCTGTTCTCTTAGATGTTACAACAGAGGCATGAGACACGCATCAGAGGTTGAAACCACTGAGCTGTCAGGGGAAGCAGGAGAAGGTGTGCCCAGCTGGTGCGTGACAGTCAGCCCCTGAGGGACAGCCTGGGGACAGTGGGGAAGGCAGGGGTGTGGGGAAGGATCTACGCAAAGCTGTTTGTAAAATCAACTGTACATTTCAAGCATCTGTTTTGACACAGAGACGATGTTTTCATGGTAATCCGTCTACTGAATCAAATCAGAGAAACCCTAGGTTACTATTCTGCCTAGCGCCAACGTTTTTACCCTAAAGAAAACATTCTTTTTAAAAACCTCATCTATTCTTCCCGTGAAACTTCATCCTGCAGTCAGGGAAAGGTTACCGTTTTTATGGTACAAAGAGGGCTCCCAAGGACTTGACTTTTCAGCCAACCTCAGTCCTCCCTTTCCCCCTCTGAGCACTGGCTGCCCCTGGCTGCTGACTGTGTACCACTTATGTGATCATATTCCTCTGAATGGGCGGGGGGGCTCTGTCCTGCCCATTGATTGCCACCCGCAAAACTGCTTTCCAGGTCAAACCGCCTCACGGAATAGCAGAGCACAGCCAAGGGCCCAGCGGGCTCAGGATCCCTTTTCCGTCGGCGGTGTCAGCTTGCCAGTCTAAGACCTTGGCTGTCCCCGTCAATGGTCACCTTCCTTTGTAATCGAAGAAGTGGCCGCTGGCTGTGATGTTCACTGCGGGGGGCGGGGGGGAGCCACCCTGGGCAGCCGGGGTCTCTCCACTCCTGCCTCTTCCCTGCCTCCGAGGGACAGAGGTGTACTCAGAGCGCACCGCAGCTCATTTAAGGTGCAGAAATTCGCTTTCAGGAAGGAAATTACAATGCACACAAGTCCTTCCTCATCTCCCTGTTTTCCATTCATCTTGGGACCTGGGTGAGGCCATCTCCACCCAGCACCAGCACCTCCCATGGGAGGGAGGGGGACAGAGGAACGCAGGCAGCAGGGGAGGGTGCTTCATCTCGCCTCGGGAGGCTTGCTCCTACCAGCCCCACGGAAAACGTCACATCATGGGGCTCAACAGAGGCCTGAGGAAGACCACTGTTTTTCTTAAGCAAAAAACCTCCCTGACCAAGCACTGGACAATGTTCCAGACCCGCGAGTCCTCTGAAGGACCCTCATCATGACTGGCCCACTCTGAGGGGCTGGGAAGGCCAGAGGTTACTTGGGATGCTCAAATTTTAAAATCCTGTAGGTCAAATGTTCCAAACCTACCTGCCTAGATTCATCCAAAGAGCGTCAACACTCAAGGCCAGGCCCCAACTGGACCCACTGAACGAGCAGTGAGTGGCCCATCAGAGAAAACACTGTCCTCTCTCCTGTGCACGTAGGGCGTGTCTGTGAGTCCTACAGTCTGTAGATCTGAAGCGAGCTGTGAGCTGCAGATGGCAATAAACCTTCCTCATGCTGCCATCTTTGCAGGGCTCACATAGGTCCCCTCTGCTCCAGCCAACTGGAGTCTCCACAACTGAAGCCAGGTCTTTTCAAAGGGTCACCATGCAGATTCTGACCAGAGGCAGGGTTAGTGCCCTAAGGATTCCACTTGGATTGATTGACCAGACTGCTATGTGGGCTCTATTGGAGAAGGGACTGAGACAATCCCTGTTCTAGGTCACTCCGAACCCTGAGCAGGAGGTGCCTGCATGTCCCTGAGGTGCTCCCCCAAGGCCCTGTGGGTTGACAACCACAGCTGTTGACAACCAAGAAATTGAGTTTGATTCCAGCACAGCCACCAGGAGATTGACAGGTTTCTAACTAGCAGAACAAAGTTACTCCAAAGCTGTAAGCCAGCAAAGTGGGTCAAACCCATGCTGCCGGTGCAGGCTGAGCTCCTGAGAATGTTCGGTTCTGGGAGTGGCCCGTTAATCCCCTCAGAACACTCAGGGACCAGTGGGGTGATGCCAGCTCAGAGCCATTCTAAGCTCCCAGATGAAGCTGGTCTCCCACCCTCTGTGAAGTGGACTCTGTACAATGTCTCTCCAGGGTCCACCATTGTCACTACCCGTAGTACCCATTTCCAAAGCCAGCAGTCAGCATGAAGTCTGGTTGGAGAGCTATGGAGCAGAAGGAAGGAAGATGTCCACATACCCAAGCCCCTGGTAGTACGGTAGTGGCACCCTGGTAGTGACCCAGGCTTACAACAATGGAGACCGTTACTTTGTAAACAGTCCCCCAGGAGTCTGGAAAATCCTTAGACTTGATCTTCAGGAAAAACGATGATAACGATATCATAAATCTTCACCCAATTATGTCACAGCTAACAAAATCTTTCTACCTTGGTTACTTTTGTGTTTTTGGAAATGTGTTCTGCCATGTTTCTTGGAGAGGCAAAGTAATCTGTCTAAGGTCATATAGTTAGGAAGTGCCAGAGCCAGGACCTAAGAGAAAATAAAACTGCCTAGGTTTTATTAGATTTTGTGAAATCTAGGTTCTATCTTCGGAAGATGGAAACTCACTGAAAGGAATCAGTCTGTCCAATCTGTTGCTAAATGCACTCTGAAGGTTTGTTGTTAGTAAATGGGTCCCCACATTTCCCATCACCTCGTGAAACACTTGAGGTCTCACTGGGTAGCACTAACCTATTCAGCAAGCTCCTGGGACATCCTCAGTCCCTTCGGGCCATCATTTATTGAGGACCTACTGTGTGTTGCCACTGCCCTAGCCTCTTTTCATTAACTTCTCAAAAGACCACACACGGGGGGCCTACCAACCCCGTCAAACTCAGGTCTCAGCCCTGCTTAACCCATAAAGAGAACACGTCTCAGATGTCTTCCTGGAAGTCGCCACCCTGGGAGCAGAAGGCGCCCAGGCTGACCCCTGTGGGAAGGACGACCCCCTGTCTGATGTCAGCGAGCAGAAACCACAGAAGGACACACACATTCCTACTAACTCATCCTTTTCACAAAAGAGTATTTCAGTAACACATATAAAGAGGCCCTCTCACATAATATCATAATTTCATTACAACCACCTTTTTCTGATTTTGTCTCCACCATTGAGCACATAAATCTTCCCAGGGCCAAGGGCAGCACCTGTTGGAAGCAGCACATCTCTGAGCTGAGCATCTCAGCCTGTCAGTGGCCTGAATAAACAATGATTACCAATAACTCACCAACTTGCCCAGTATTTATTTAAATTTAGCACCTAAAAAGAAACAGCAGTATACATAGGCCCTGGCTGGACAGAAAGTCACTAATAGCATTAATTACAATAACTAACATTCATTTAGCACATTCACTATTGCAGGAACTATGACCAGTCCTGCAAAGTGCTGAGAATGTAATTTAATCCCATGCAATGCTCATATTAACCCTGTGGGCAGGACTCAGGCACGGAAAGGGTTAAATAAATGTTCTCACGGGGACCAAGAAGCCATGCTCTAAACAACTGTGCTATTTTCGCCCGGGAAGGAAAACTCTAGATTGCCAAACTATTCCTTAAGATAGCACTTCCCAGTCCCCCCAAATCCTTAAGTTCCAGGCTCAGAACCGCAGGTGCACACTTTCTTTCAGGTCACTATTACCTCCCACTCCCAGGCTGCCTGTTGGAGAAACATCCCCTGTAACGTTTCAGCATCTTTTGGTTCCAACAAATAGTACAATTACACGCGAGGGGGAGAAAGGAGTCGCATGGGCACAGGGTAACGAAAAAAAAACCCTCAAAACATTTTACGTCCAAATGTTGGTTCAGACGGCAGAAACAACGCTCCGAGGAGGCACCAAGCTCTCATCCTCTCTCCGTCTCCCAAGACAATGTAATTTCCATCAGACATTATGGCTCTTTGGGGCAAAGACTTCATCCAGGTCAGCCGCGCCATTTGCAAGGCGCTTTTAACCTGAAGCACGAACGCGGTGAAAGCGTGCTGCAGAAGGACGGCGCGCGGCTGAAGATGGCTTCCCGGGAAAACTCTGCAGACACACAGGAGCACGGGGACCCACGCTTCCAGCCCTGCGACCGGGGAGCAGCCGCGGGCGACACTCCCGCGGGGCCGGCGACACCCTGCGCCGCCCACGGCTTCTCCGAGTTAGCAGAAATTCCCGCCCAGTTCAGCCGGCATCACTTTGAAAGCCGGAGGCCTCTGCGGTCGTCAGAGGCCACACAGCGAACCTACAACACAGAATTAACCCGTATTCCAGAGGCTTTTTCCGTCTTCCTATGAAAATGAAACCAAACCACAAAATGTCCTCAGACGTTCGAGGCTGCGAGGCCTCCTTAGAAACCAAAGCGGGAGTCCTCCGACAGCGCGCCGCCCCGGGACGCTGGGCCGGTGACACGGCGCAACCCGTCCCCGTCCGGGGCCGGGGCGGCAGGCAGCGGACCGCACCGTCTGTCGGGTGCTGCGCGTCTACACGGCCCCGCAGGCTGCGGCGGCGCCTCGCCAGGACCGAGCCCTGCCGCGCTGTCCGTGTGGACGCCCCCGGTCCCCGGTCCCCGTCCCCGTGTGGAGAATGAGGACTGGTCCCGAGGGGAGCCGATGACGGGGAGGGGGGGGTGATCAGACACAGAGCAACTTGACACAAACGGTTTACCACATAAAATAGAGAATGAAAGTAACGGGAGCTGCACAGAATGAAAACGCGTTCCGGGGACAATGCACCGGGTCAGTCTCCACGCGTGCAGGAAGACCGAGCACGGCTGCCTTTTATAAGCTCGAGGGTTTGTCCCGCCTTTCCTTTGGCGGGATTGGTTGTTGTTTCCTGCCTTTGGGGGTGATTGACAGGTGGGTGTCACAAACCCGACCACATGGCCGGTGACAAAGCAGGGTAGGTTATATAACAGTTTCCCTTTCTGCTCATGCGTCTTTTCTAGAATTCTCTACATAGCCCCATCCACGTTATGCTAATGAGACGATTATGAGCGCTAAGTTACTAGGAACTTTTTAGCCTGTGTGTTCCCAGCGGGGAACAGTTCCTTGCTGCAATTTGGTTCCCGCCCTCTGCCCCGAGCCACCTCCTTGTCACCTGTTTACCGTCCCCCAGACCTAACACCCTGGGCATCTTTCAAGACCTGGGTCGATGTGCTCCTCAAGCAGTTGGATCTCCTTTCCCATGAGCCCAGGCGTGTTTGTTGACTTGGTTAACGACATATGACATCTAACGGCACGATGCTTATAAGTACCTAGATCACAAACGCTTCCCGGCTCACATAGGCCCTGTGAGTCTTGCGCAAGTCAAAAGCGTTTCCAGATTCGTGCCTGTTGCGTGTGTGGCACTGTGGACCCAGCCACGCTGACGCTGGGAGCGCAGGGTAAGCCGGGCGCTATTAAATCTCTCGGGACCACCCACACTCCACACTTTGCCTTTCCTCTTTGAAAGGGGCCAGCCTTCACTAGAATGTCCCTGAAAGTCCCAATTCAGGCATGACATAGGCAGGGAGGGTTCGTTAAAGAAACCCCAGGGGGCCGTTTCCTTGGAGGAGACATTTCACCGAGCTGCTCATTGTGTGGTTTTGTCGGCACATCCACCACTTAGCCCTTCTGTCATTGTGTTGGACGTAGTTAACGGGCACTCAGCACCCAGTCTCGACTTTCTAGGGTGCCTTCCTGCACCGCAGAACCTGAGAGGCTAGAAGCATTCCCCAGGCGCCCTCTCAGCTGGAGGTGCTGAGGATGCTGGAAGTCACAGAGGTGTTAAAGGTGGAAGCAAGGTGGAGGAGGGTCTGGGGCCCTTGGCTTGTCATCTGCTGGCAACAAGGTCCCAGGAGTGTGGCCGTGTTCCAGTGCCCTGTCTCCAGCTCCAGGTGTTAAGAGGCACTTCAAATGAGTTGGGGCTCCCACTCTGCTTCTGAATGTCCATCCCAGCTTTGTGGGCTGGACACAAAGCCCAGTGCAGTGGGAGAGGCCACTGCACCCATCAGGGGCGTCCTGATCTGGGGATCTCAGCTCTAACAGTGTGTTCTGAATCCTACAGGCTCCCCAGCTTCCGGGATAGGGCAGAGGCACTGCTAGGGGCATATTTTCAGAGCTGTAGACCGGAGCCTGTGTCTGCAGCCCTTCCAACAATCACACGCGCACCCAGCTCTCCAAAACATAGTCATTACTGTTTAAAATTCCCAAAGTGGGTTCTGTGTTCTGTTTTCAACCGCGACTGGCAAAGGAAATAACAATAACAAAAAAAAAAAATCCACATGTGTAACTTTTTATTTGTTGTCTCACACTTGGTTTGTGTTGCACGGAGCTTGAGCACACTGAACGTTGCACACCGTTCAACGCAGCAGAGCTCTCCAGGCACCAAACCACGGTTCGCCAAACATTGAAGTCCCAGGAACAACGCTGGAAAATGCCCACCAGGTGATAACAGTAAAATTGGATATTGTATTAACTGGGGGAAAATGGCATTAATATATTTTCTATCATCAGAAATTCACCTATACATTCAGCAAGGAACCTGTATAGGCATTTAGAAGCCACTTGACCTAAACACTTAAAGGGGCCCAGAGCAACTGAGAGCTAATCTAGTTGTGAGGACTCTTTTTTTCTTCTCTGAGATGGGGGGGGAGAGGAAGTAGGAAATAAGCTAATAAGTTTTAAAAAGGTAATTTGAATTTTCAAAAATCAGATATACAAAACGTCAAGTGCTGTCAATATTAGCCTTAAAAGTTAGTTAGCAGAAACAGAATGTTATGCCAAAGCCTTGATGAGGCCTTGTGTGTCTTTGGGAGGAAAACAAAAAATTAATATCACTTCCTACAGCTGGATCATTATAACGCGAAATAGTAGGTACATTGTGCATTTCTATAGCATTTCTATAGCATAATGAACTAAATTCATTCAAGTAAAATACTGCCTAAAAGGAACAGGACTACAGATAAAACTCCACCATCTAGAGTCTATATATTTATAGGACAGAGATCTTATTTTGTCTATATATTCCCAGAGGCTGTCATGCCAAGCACAGACTGGGCCTTCAATAAATATTTGATAAGGGAAGGACAGTGGGAATCAATAAGGGAAAAAGGAGAAATAAATGCATTTATGTGGAACTTATAGTCACTCAGACTCTGAGGTATGGTGGAAGTTTCTTAAGAACTAAATGTAATTAAACAGAACAATTTAAAGTACAAACATAATGAAAGTAAGTTTGGAAGAGAGGTATGAAACCAGGCCAACCTGAAAATCATTGAAATGACTACCTTACTGGAGACTAAGGATGAGAAAAGTAAGGAATGACCTAGAAAGAGACAAAAAGAAAAAAAAACCTATATCGGAGTGAATTTGGGGCTACCAGGTACTAGAAATAAACCCAAGTTGATGTGCTACTTGAGGGACTGAAGGATTCTAAAAATTCCAAAACTTTGACAAGTGAAAAAGTGGCATAGATATAAATTCAAAGGAAATTGATATATACTTTAAAAAGTCCCAGGTAAAATTTTGAAATTTTGATTGCTGATAATAAGAGCTGCTTTTCTGAATATCAAATATATTCGTAAGAGGTCTAAGTTACCTTATGACTCTTAGCAATCAATAAATCAAATGTTCCATAAAACGGTACCCTCAAAACAAAACAAAAGGAGGCAAGTACAACTGCCACGGTGTCTTCAAAGGGTGGCTAAGAACCACAGCGGCCGCCCCACCCCCGCCCCCTCCTCCCAGCCACACGCTCCTTCTGCATCCTCACGGTGTGGGGAGTCCCGGCCTCCCACTGAGGACTTCCCGGGGGGAGTTCACTCCTTTTCCCGCCTCTGCGCCTCTCCTCCGCCCTGGACATCCTACTCCTGGTTCTCCTCTGACCCAACAACACAGTGTCATTCATTACTCACTTCTGAACCTCACATACAGATTCCAGGAGCCCTGAGAGCAGCCGCCACAGGCCTCCTCTGTGTCCCCGGGGGAGTAGAAGACCAGCTTCCTCATGGCCACTCAATAAATATTAGCTGAATGGACGGATGAATGAATAAACAAACAAGAACTCTACTGTAGGGCGGGAGCCTGGGCTGTGGGATGAAGCTCTGGACAAAGCCTGGCCTGGCGGGGAGCAGAGCGGGGGCCCAGGTGAGTGGAACTGGGCTCTGGGCACCTGGGGAAGCCTGAATAGAGGCTCTTTGCCAAGTTTGCAGTTTGGACTGGAGCGCACCCTGGTTATAACCTAACCAAAACTGCAGCAGCCTCCAAAGTCATAAATAAATCTAATTGCATCCCTAGAAAGAGGAAATATTGAAGGGGTCATGGAGAAATTGTTTTCATGAGACTTTATGCTCAGAGCACCCTAGTGGGTGTCACTATATCACACACATCAAAACTCAAGTTTCCCTGCTGGATGACAATCCTGGGGCCGATCCAGGAGCTACAGTGTGTCCAGTGACGGGTCATCATAACAAATGCCAGAACCATGACGTGCAAATCAGCCCTGATCCCCAGCTGTCCTTTCAACACTGTGTGGATAGTTTTAATAGGGTGTTTTTAAAACCTGTATTTTACACTTTAGATAAAAAAAAAAAAAACTTAGACCAGATGCCTACTTTCACCTAATCCCCCTCGCCCAGAGTAAAAAGAAGACAAATTCCTCAGTTCCCAAAAGCAAAATCTGAAGGGCTGTTGACCATCACCCCCACCCAGGGGGCCTTCCCAGAAGAGATTAGCTTTAAGGAGAATTCAGAAGAACGGGAGTATGCCTTAGACGACTCCAAAGTCAAATGCCTAGAGGAACATAAAAGGAAGAAGGAGCTGGACGAAGGCACCCGCATTTAGAAGCACTACGTAGGAGCAACCCTTTAGGATTATGGAATTATTTCTGGCTTGGACCTTGCAAGGTATTAAATGAACCCATGCTAATTTCTCTTTTTTAAAAATAAAATGGCAAGCTCGAGCAGAGAATATTTAATTTAGAAGGGGCTGTCCGTGGCTGTGCCCATCATTCATTTTTCCTAAAGCTCTCCCCTCCGAAAACAACTGAAAGGCCTTACAGATAAAAACACGCCAATATTCTGTAAACAAAAAGCCATCAGAATAGACATTAAGGGTAACTGATACATGCTCAAATGCTCCTCTCCTCACACAAACAAGTTATTATTCTAACAGAATTGTGCAGTGGCTGCTTTCACCTGTCCAAACAGCAAAAGCAAGTCTCTACAGAGTAGAAATCAGAGTTCGACGTGAACAGACACTCGTAAGATTAACTACGGAAATGGAGCTATTTGGTGGCGGATAAGCACAGCTCTGCCATCAAAGTGACAGTCCTTTTGTTTGGAAATGTGCATTGCCTCAGATTAAATACTTTAGCAACACCCAAGGACGAAGCCAAGCCTTCGCATTTTCTGACTGCTGTCCGGAGTGTGCGTCTGTGCGTGTGCGTGTGGCGTGTGTCTGCACGCGCACCCACGCACGCGGCCGGACTCGCACATCAAGAAGCACAACTTGGACTAACGACGTGTTCAAAAAGAGCGCGACCCCTTGCAGCGCCAGCTCGCGTGCCTGTGTGAGTGAGCAGATAACAACGTCCCCGCCAACAGTCTAGTACTTCCCGGAAAGCGCCGCGACACAGACGGGGGCCGGCCGGCGGCTGGCGAGGTTGTCTGAGCTGCACGTGCTCTAATGGGAAGGACAGTGTGCAGATCACCCCCAGGGACCTTTCCTGAGGGTCACACATCTTCTGAAAACACTTCTCCTGAGGAGGGCCGCGCATCCTGCTCTTCCTCTGCAGCTGTCTGACTATGAAAAGCCTGGGAGAGACATGGAAATGCGGTTATTTTTTACACAGAGCACATTCCATAAAACCCAAGGCTTCTCTTCTGGAGTTGACACTTCTTTTCTGTTAATCCTCTACCTCTCATCTTTCTCCCTTTTTCATCTCCCTAATCCAACTGGTTCAGCTGCCATCTCCACACTCACCTTCTGTGGCTCCAGGCCTTTTGTTCCAGCCCCTCCACTTGTGCCTAAAAATGGCACCGCGTCCCCGAGAGTGGCAGCGCTACACCCCCTCCCCCTCCATCTCAGACTGGAAGGCTGTGTCGACCCAGCCCCTGCAGAAGGTTCCCCGGCACCAGTGTTTTCTGATATTGGAATGTGTGTCTATTTATGAAGATGTGTGGGTCCCACGGCCGTGTATAAACCAGACACTTGGCAATCAAAGAGCAGACTCAGGCTCGTGGCTACAGCCCAGGCCAACTGCTCAGAGCGCTCTGCGGTCGGGGTTCTGATTGTAGCTCCATCCAAAATCTCACCTTGCTTAATTTACAGCCCTGCGTCTTCATAAAGATATATCACAGTGCAGGATTTACCAGTACCTTTTGGGATCGCATTACCTCTTTTTTAAAAAGCAACACTAAATGAAATAGACCAAAATGGAAATAATTGCCACAGGTGATTGTTCTGTGACATTCAAAATGTAAAATGACCACAGAAAACAAGTTGCTGGTATTTACCTGTCTGCAGAACAAGCCCCAGTTCTATCTTAACCTTCCGCATGCTGCACACCTGTAGCAGAACATGAGAGAAGGCCAGCGTTGCCACTGCCTAGCCTCATGTGTGACACTCACACGAACTGAGTGTTGTCATTTGTTTCAGGAGTAGCTTGGGAAGATGCATTCAGAAATGTTTCTAAAGTGCTTTGAATTCAGTAAAAAAAAAAAAAAAATACAGGCATGGGCTTTTTAATAAGCCTCAGATACAGTCACCTGGGGCTCAGGGAAGGATAGCTTTCCACCACTTTTGTTTTGCATGACAACTTTGGCATGAAATTAGGGGAAATGTTTTAGTTTCTTTGAGGAGGAGACACAAAATTAGAAAACAAAATGTTAACTAGGCATTAAATACTAAAAATATCTAAGCTCCAGCTGCCTCTTTCAATCCATGCTACTGACTTTGTTCAGAATAATCCACCAAATGTGTCAATGAGTCACATCACCATCACCTTCAGATTACCTTGAATCCGTCCTTCCCCCAAATTTTCACGTGTGGATTTGATGTAAGCTGGTCTATAAACGTCTTACCTAAATATCTTCCTATGCAGCACACACTCTCCAACACTTGCATTGATACACACACACACTTCCCTACACACACACACACACACACACACACACACACTCTTCCCTGTCTTGACCCCTTCCAATCTGATCACCTCCTCCAACCCTGGAAGACCACCTCTCATGCTCCTAACAATGGAACCCTTCTTGGAAAAAAAAAAAAAGTCCCTCCTCTTCTCAACACATAGTTTCTGGTGCTTTTGCTCTCTGAAGATCATGAAGAAGACAAAGTGTAGGTTAGATCAGGAGACTCAAGTTCTCCCTCACCTCTGACCCAGGTCACCCTGGGACCTGCCACAAGTTATTGACACTGGGCTCAGCATCCTCATCTGCTAATTGAGATGGTGACACTCATCTCAATCTTCCTTCCAGGGCATAGGGAAGGACTAAATGGCATAACAAAATGAAAGACTTTTTTTAAGTGTATAACACAGTTGAAACACACTGTGTGTCTTAGTCCATACTGTGTTGCTGTAACAGAGCACCTGAGACTGGGTAATTTATAAAAAACAGGAAGTGATTGGCTCCCAGTTCTGGAGGCTGGGAAGTCCAAGAGCATGGCACCAGCATCTGCTTGGCGTCTGGCGAGGGTCTCCTTGCTGCAACAGCCCACAGTGGAAGGCGATAGGGCAAGAGAATGCAAGAGGTGGCCCCACTCACTTTTGTAACAAACCCACTCCTGCAATAATGACATGAATTCAGAGCCCTCCTGACCTAAACACCTCCCATTAGACCCCACCTCTCAATACTGTTGCAGTGGGGATTAAGTTTCCAATACATGAACTTTGGGGGGACACATTCAAACCATAACACTGTGCATGGTTTATTTATTCAATTAAAGACATCTCTCTTCCTATCTTTTTGAGGCAGATATCTTTGAGGGTAAGTGCTATACTTCATCCTAAAGCATTCCTTGGTGGGACTGTGAAAGAGAGAACAATGGGCTGGAAGAACAAGGATCTCATCCACTGAAGAATCCTGAGGTCCTTGGCCAGACCCCAAAGTCAGCTACCCTGCTCTGTCCGGCCCACCCCTACAGCTCTGGAGAATGAGCCTCAGGATCTGCTAGGGGCAGATCTAAGAGCCATCTGTAGTTCAGGGGCAGATCCCAGTTACTCAGGCCTAAAGGTCTGTATTTGTATAACCTCTCTTTTAAGGAAAATAAAACAAAATTACAAGAGCAAAATTAAGTATAAGATCTTAGAAAGTGCCTGGAGAAGTGAAGTTCCTACAGTTTAAGTTTCATTAGCATCATGATTAATCCAACTCTAGACTCAATTTTTCCTAATAGATGGAAAGTTTACTAAGTACAAGGCCTGGGCCTTCTAATTTTAGGAGACTTCACATAATCCTTCAGGTGTTTCTATGGTCTATAGCAGCAAGTGCTCAGAACATGCTACAGCCCAGTTAGCAATTCCTATCCGATCCCCTCTGTGAATTTTCTTTCTGCTACTGGGTCTAACAGTGCAAGCAAAATTAGCCATTCCCTTCAACAAATACTTTGAAGCACGTCAGTTCAGAGACGCCGAGATAGAGCAGACAGGCCTGGCTCCCTGCGAGCACCCAAGCTTAGGGGAGAGGAAGATGTGCAAACAGAAGACCATCATGCAAGCAGGCAAGTCCTATGCCAAGATACACCTGTGCCGTGGGGCAGGCAGGAAATAATGTTCTTTTGCCTGCATGGGGGTAGCATTGAGCAGTCGAGAGGACCTGGAGCACCTGAGTCGGGAAAGCAGTGGGAAAGGGTGGTAGCAGAGTGTGGAAAGAGTGACCCAGGGGTGGCCTGTAAAGGACCCTTCACCAGGCAGATTAGGGTTGCCAAGAGCAATCACAGAATACACTGTGTCCACCAGGATCAACAGAACACACCGTCTTCCCATCAGATTTAAGGTGGGGCAGTAGCCAAGGTATACATGGTGATCAGTCAACCAATCAGCATTGGCTACACGTGCAATACAGCTTCACCGTGCTTGGCTCTGCACACAGGAGACGGGAATGGCATGATCCCTACAAACCTTACGGATTAGTTGGGAGGAGAAAACCAACGCCCCCCAGACAACACAAGAACCACTCAGTGTCCATCTGTGCGGCATGAACTGTAATTGCAAAAGCAATTCAGAGAGGGAAAGATCTCAGGAGGTCACCGTCGTGGAGGAGAGGAACTCGAGTTCAACCTTGAAGGAAGAAGGGCCTGCGGCCATGTCCTGTGGCTGTCGCCAGAGTGGTTCTGAACTCCGAGTCGCACAGGGACCGTCCTCCCATCCAGCAGGCAGTGATTTGCGGTCCCCAGACATATGACCCAACCTCCCTGCGCCTCAGCTCACTCCACTACAAAATGAAATCTATTAACCCCTTCCATTTAAAAATCCTATTACTAGATGTTTACACTGCAAAGAATACCAATTATGTGCTGTATATATATTAAAAGGGCCTAAGGAAAAACATTAGGACAAGAAGCTATTTTAAAAATGTTGGGGGCAGAGGATGTATCTATGTGGATGATGTTTTATTTGTTGGGTTCCCAGGCAGCTGCAGCCTGTACCAGGAGCTCAGGAAAGAGGGCCTGGGAGGAGGGAGGGGCTTTCGTCCCAGGTCACGCAGAGCCCACAGCCGGCCAGGATGCTGGGTTAGCAAGGAGATGCCCTGCTCAGAGGGGCTGACTCGGGAAAGAACTCCCAGCAGACTGAGGAGCTAGTTAGCTCTCCACCAGCGGAGTCTCCAGTGAACTCTAAGTGAATCCTTAAGGAAGTTAGCCTAAGAAATTGTTTACTTGCGAACGCTTAAATTCTTCAGGGCAGCCAGCCTCAAGCCATCTGGGTTTCCCCGAGCACCTGAAATTGGACCTTAATGGAATAAACCGTGCAATGTAAACAGACCAGGGGAGAAGCATTTGTGACTAAGAGGCGCGCCTTGCGCTTTAAGAGGGGCTGCTTCCATGTGTGTTCTGGTCTGGACTGAATTTTCTTTCAAAGAATTCAATTTGCTTTCCAGAGCAGGTGAGGAGAAGGAATGTGAAGCAGAATGATCGAATTTCATCCAAAAAGTACAGAAGTAATGGAATCAGGCATTTCATTAATCCTCATCTTCAGACAAATTTCTCTTAAAGTCAGCAGGTGGCAAGAGAGTGGGCCAAAGGTGGCAAGTGACGAAATCTGCACTTTCCTTCTCCAAAGCCTGTTGCAAAATCCACTATCCTTGCCCCATCCATGCAAGGAAAACAGCTCTTTGGTGCTATGAATAATAGATACCAGTAATTATTTCTCTTTTAAATCCTTCATCCAGTTGTCTGTGGTTAAATTTTCCTTCATTTTCAGGAAGGGCCTTCAGTGGCCCTGGGGTGGGCGGGAGGCTCAGGGAAGCCAGGACTGTGGCCATACTTCTGGGATGGAACCCCCCTGCGGGCCCCTGCAGCCAGAATGACCTCAGGGTCCAGCAGCTGTCTTCTGGGCCTGGTTTTGTCACTGACCAGCTGTGTGGCTTAAACAAGATGCTCCTGTGTTCTGACACTTAGTTTCCTCGTCTGCAATATAGCCATACCCTAAATTCCCTAAACAGCCTGCCCTTCCTACAGGGTGGGGTTGCTGGAAGGGCCAAAACGAAGGCAATGAGGACCCTTGGCTTTCTTAATATCCTTAATATTAGAGGATTCCTGATACTCCTTTTGAGTCTAAAATTTTGATCGGAATGCATATTAAACTACTTTGTAAACTGTTCATTGCTACATAAACACAAAGTATTATGAGTAAAATTGTTCAACAGCCCACGGGCCCTGAAATGGAACCAGACACACCACCCCCAACCCCCGCAACCCCATCAAATGTCACTCTGCACCCAGGAGCCTCTGCCGGGGAGATTCTCAGAGGCCGAGGACTTGGAATAACGGAGAACAAAACACATAAAGATGCCAGTGTCCCTGGATTGCATACACAGAGCTTCCCAGGAAAGCATCCACCCTCAGTGCGCCTGTAACAGAGGAGTCTCCCCTCCTCCTGTAGATACGGAAGGGTGGTATTGACAGTAGGAATATGTAACAGAAGGAACGGCCTGAAAAGAGATGGCAAAAATGATTTATGTCTCTCAAAAACAGCCCCCTCTCCTTTTGGAGAACTAGGACCTGCAGCCCTGCCTCTGCCCTGCAGTCAGGAGGGGCAGGGGAATGTGCCACAGGAGACGGCTCAGCAGAACTGCCAGGCCCCAGACAGAGGTTCTGGGTGGAGGTCACAGGATTGTCTTAGGCAGAGATGTGACCATTAGAATCATCAACTGTAGTTGAACAGCAATTACCTGAAACTAAACCCTTTAAAAGCTCTGCATTTCTGCTTATTATTAGGACGATGGCATTACAGACAAGAGTCTCCATCCTCTTCATTTGCTGGCAAATTAATAAACTCCTCTTTCCTTCTCCTCAAACCACTTGTTCTCGTTCTTCTCATGCGGCCTGGAGGACAAGCGCCTAGCTTTCGGTCACAATCCCTCATTGGCACCGGCCACCCTGCAAACCCCTTCACCTCCAAAGCTGCGCATAGGAAACTGCCTCTGCAGACAGACTCCCTCTGGCTAGATCAGCTCACATGCAAAGAGCAGCTTTATGCCAAAGAAATGGACCTTTTCCTCAGATCTTGTAACACATTTCACCATTACAATAAGCATTTTACAACATCTGTGTCATTTATTTTAAAATATCCAGTAGGTATTTGAAAAGCTCTTAAAAGGAAACCTATAGAATTTGTAAAATATGAAGTTTTTCATCCTAAAGTTCTGTATAGCACAGAGTCACATATTGGTCCTGATAAACATCTTAGCAAGGACATCCGAGACCCTCCAAACACACAGAGCGTCTCAAAGACTCCCACAAGGCACCCTAACAGCAAAGCACAGTGGAGGGCAGCCCAGAACTCTGGGGACAGAGCTTGCAGTGGGACGACGGCACCTGTGCCACCGAAGGCAGTGCTTGACTTTAACACTCATGCAAAGCGGTTGCATTTTCAATCCATAATATTTCCTGTGTATGTTTTGATACATGGTGAATGTTTTAAATTATCCATCAGTCAAATGCTTGAACACACCTTTGCGTACCATGGAAGGGGAAGCAGCAGCTCCTGTGAGCCCTGAGGCACTTGCCTCCCCGGTCATGATGGCCTGAATCCTGTCGAGAGCTCTCGGAATGAGATCCAGGAGGGACAGTGGCTGCCTGGCAGGTCGCAGAGCCCAGGACAGGGCAGCGGCCATAGTGACCGCCCGAGTGACTCTGCATAGAGGGGACCACCGGGCGGGCTTCCTGAGGAAATGACCCCAGAGGTCAGCCCACCCTCCCTGTTTTCCCTACGGTCCTCCCGACCCTGGTCTTTAGGCAGGAGCAGGTCCCCTGCTGGAGTCTGTCCCCTGCTTCACCCTGTGCCTGTGGCACCCCACCTGCACGTGCAGGTATGAGGCCTGAATCCCCCAGCTTTGTCCTTCTAACTCTTCGGGTTTCCTGTAAGGACCGTCCCTGTGGAATTCTGCCCTTCCGTGGTCTTTCTCCGCCTCCCTGTGAGCCAGCTGAGCCCGTCGGTGAGATTCAGTCTGTTTCCCTTGTTAATAAATGGGTCTTTCACATGCACAAAGGATTTTAAAAATTTCCCTTCCTCTATGGAAATTTTGAACGGCCATACTTATATATTTCATTAAGGAATTTCTGTGCTAGAGGAAAAGACAAGCAGGGTCTCTGATTCCATGATAGGACTTGCCCAGACAAGCTGTGTGGAAAGTGACACTTTCTGGCCCTGAAGAAGGCAGAGTTCATCAAGAGACCCCGTGTCCACTGTGGTCAGGATGGACCTACGAGCTGGAGGCCCAGCTGTCCCCAGTGGAAAGTGCATCCCACGTGGCCACTCCACGGGCCCGATGTGGTCCAGCCCTTGGAGAAATCCCGGTAGGTGAAGCAGAGAAGGGGCCAAGAGTGGCCGCCCAGTGTGGCAGGACCGTGGGGTGGCGGGGCCTGGGTTAGAGTGGGCACAACAGAAAGCCAGGTCCACTCGGGGGGTCCGACAGCTGGAGTCGTGGGGAGATGGATGGAATTTATTCTCAGAGTGCAGCGCTCCCCAGCGCCTTTGCTTCCTTTCTTCCGGAGCCCTGTGAGCTGTCCCGCCCCCACCGGAATGGCACAGAGTGGGCACAAGGGCCTGGCGCAGCGATCCTGTCACTTCCCCGGCCTTTGTCTGGGCATCCGCAGTAAGCCATAATTGTTCACCTTTCCCAGTAAATGCATGGCCCTAAAGTACAAAAATGTAAGCGAAACAACATCCCAAAGTCCTGAATCCTGAGGCCGCACTCCTCCTTAGTGAATACCTTAGCTAATGCTGGCAAAAAGATGGGGGGACAGGGTGTGCCCACTCTTCAAACCCGAAACCAGAGCAGATGAATGCATCCGCAGAGCTGGTGAGAAGGCAAAGACATAAAATCTGAATTGCAAAATGCTTGCAGATCAGCATGTTGTTACCCACGGGAAGTGACTGTTTATTTTTATCCTTCTGTAGAAAAGGTGATACTGTAGTCACCAAGCACCCGAGAAGGCATTTCCAGAGCTCTGTAATAATTAACGATACTTTTACAGGCATTGTTCTGAAGGAGACTAGTAGATTAAGCAAGTCAAAAGACAAAAAAGTATACCATTGTACTTCTTTTGCCATTTTGTATGATAACAACAACAACAGCTAACATTTATGGGACACTAGCTTAGAAGCCCAGCATTTGGCCAAGCTACTTCATATGCTTATGTCCTTTCATTTCTAGAAATAATGAGTATTGAAGGGGATTTCTTCAGTGACTAACTCAGATCTACTAAATAGTCAGCTCCTTAAGGGCAGGTGCTACACTGCCTTCATCCCAGCCCAGCGCCAGGGGCAAGGCAAGCTTCCAAGAATTGTTCAATCATTTTTGTAAAACCCAAAGCAGGAGGTGATGCTTCTAAGTTGATTATTAATATCCACCCCCTTTCTTTTGGATAATGCCTTCAGACAGTGTTTGTTGAACTTGCTTAATGCACGTTTAAAGAAGTGCATAGTTACTGTATTATATCCTTTCAGAAGACACTGAAGAGAACCGCCAAAGAACAAATATTTCACAGCAAATCACTAAGAAAAACATTGTCCTCTCCCAAAATTTCAATATCCCAAATGGAGTATTTTCACACAAATGTTATTGCAACTGCAGGGGTGTTTCACCCTAGGTCAAGTTGCACAAAGATCCAATTATTAAGACAACAAGAATTGTCAGGGGAAAAAAAACGAGTATTTTTAATGCAAAAGACATTTTGTCAGAACAGGAGACGCTGCCTCAAATCTGCCTCCCCAATTAACGGGAGAGGGTGGGTTTTAAAGGGGGTGCCTTGGGGCAGGTGGTGGTGTATCACACAAGGGGCCGTGTGCGCTGGGGGCAGAACAAGGGTGACGTCGGTGAGAACACGTCATGAGGACCCAGGAGCCCCTAACCTCTGTCTCTTCCCACTGGCACCCCAGCCAGGGGGCTCCTTGGTCCTGACAGGACGTTAAGGGGGACGGGACGGGGGAGGACAGGCCTGGCGGTTGGGGAAAGACACTGGAAGCCCGGAGCTCCCTCGAGAGGTCGCACTGAATCACTGGGAGTTGTTTTCTCAGGCTGCACAGCAAAAGCTTACTTAACCCATAAAGCTGGAGAACTGTCTTAGTGAAAGTTCTGGAACTCCAGAAGAGGGAATCACTGGCAATTAGAAAGCAGGAAACTGTGCTGTCCTCCTTCCACGCGCTGCTCGGGGCAGACCCTGGGCAAACGCTGGGAAGACATGAACTGTGATTCTGCCAGTCCTCTGTGTTCTCTTCCAAACCCCTCTATCCTAGCGTCACTCATTTCTGCTCAGATCCTCAAATGCTCCCCCTTCCAAAATGAGCGCTTACGCTCTCGTCCTGGTGGAAACTCCCCGCCTCTGGGCCCCCCTGTTGTGAGGAAACGAGTCAGACTGAGCCCCTCTACCTCATGGTAGGCCTACAAATTACCCAGAAGCACCTCCCTCTGCAAGGATACCTGGAAACGCACGTGCACCCACACGGGAGGAACGAGGGCGGCTTAACCACGGGGAATCCGCCAGAGCTGTTGCGGGCCGGGACCAAGCAGTCCTGGAATGCAGCGCACGCCCGCGTCTGACCGGAGCAAGGGCTGCAGAGCGCATTCCTGAGGGATGCTCCCCCAGACGGTCCTGCTGCAGGCGGCCCTCTCCTTTCCCGTCTGAGAGCAAAGATTATCTCAAAGATCCGAGCCTGCCCCTCCAGTGGGGAGGAGGCGGGAGGACAGGTAGGAACGGAGGTATCCAGGGAAGCGTCGGCTCGTTTGAGCCCTGCTCAAGCACGACGCGGGGGTCCAGGAGCTTTACTTAATGCAGCACATCTAACCCTGGCGCAAGGGAAGGCGCTGAGGCACAGAGAGGGTCAGCCACTCTTCCAGCCCAGGCCACCTGTCCCTGCCCCTCAGCCCCACACCTCTGCGTCTCTGGTGTGTGGTCAAGGCTGAAGGTTTACAGTCAACTAAATAGGTAGAAATACAATCACGTCTCTATCGGTTTCTTAAGACCAAAGTAAGGACTAGTGATGAATTAATCAATAAAAAATTATTGAAAAGTTGCCACGTGGGTGACACTGGGCCCAGCCCTGTGTGGCTAAACAGGTAGTGAGTTGGATGCCTTCTGTTCAAGGGATTTAACACCTGGGGCACGCAGTCTAGGTCTCCTCAGGAGCTCCCCAGCCTGAGCCGCTGCCACTGCTGGAGTCAGCGCCTGCTGGCCCACCGGTCACTCACATGCCATTAGAAGAAGGCATCCGCCTGCGTGACTGCACCTGTGCCGGGCTGAGAGCTTTGCAAGCAGCGAGCAGGGCGGATTTCAGGCCTGTCACCCCAAATACCTCTGTGCCCTTCCCAGTCAGCAGTCGCATCCCACTGCCCTGCAGCCACCCACCTCAGCCCTTCCAAGCCTCGCCCGGTTCTTTCTGCAAGTCCTGGGGGTGTTCCCGTGAAACTACAGTCTGGAAGTCTCCGCACTCTTCTCCTTAGACCCCCCTTACCCTTGAACACTGTCCCAGGAGCTTCTTGGGAGCCTTGGTGACCTGGATCCAGGACTCAGAGTGACAGCTCAGAGGACTGCAACTCGGGCCGAGTTCACTGGGCTCCCAAAGCTGCATGTCCCTGAGGTGCTGCTCAGGTCTCCTTCCTCTTCCCTTCCTCCCTGCTCTCCTCCCTCCCCCTTCCTTCCTTCCACAAATAATCCCTGAGTGACTACTCTGCACGTTGCCTGCCCTGAAGCCATGCTGTGCCCCATGCACAAGTGAGAATGGCCCTTTCCCTACTTTGGGTCCCATTTGGTCACCCCTGACGGCTTCTTGTGCCCTCAAGATTCCCGGACTCCTGCTCTGGCACCTGTGCCTAAAGCCCCTCTTCCCAGCGTGAGGCTCAGACCTATTCCTGGTGCGGGGCCAGGAACCAGTCTCCAGGACAAACACCACCGGCTGACCTCACCATGCCATGTTCCGCCAGTCCTCTTGTCATAAATAAAGACTGTGCAAATCTACACTGATCCTGAGTTGGCCTCAGAGAGTTCGTCAGATGCCCAGACACGTCTGTAACCCCAACTTCAGCGCAATCTGGGGCCTCCGCTACACGTCGAATGTTAAATAAGGAGATAAGAAATAAATATTCAGTCTACACACCAGTAGAGAAGGTGTCACAGGCAGTATGGAAAGGGGATGAATTTCAAGTTTGCATGGTAACTGCAGGGCCAAGATTCCTGGGCTGTTCATTTCCTAGATGAGGTTCAGAAGGTAACAAGAAGAACAAGACCAGCCCACAGCCCCAGAGTTTGGAGCAATAGCAGAATCAGTCCTTCCGCTGCTGCGTTCTGGTTATAAAAGCTGGTAAGGTAAGAAAACATCTCATGTTTGAAATGAATGTGAGTCCATTAAAGGCAAAACTGCAATCCTAAAATGTCTATGTCTACTTTACCTTGCAAAAGAGTGGGACACCAAAGTTACAGTCGAAAGAAAGAAAGGGGGCTCACGTAGGGTGTGCAGCAGACACACAAAATCACTGTGATGGCCCCAGCCCCCTCGGACCTTCGGAGCACGCCTGCCATGCTGCACAGCACAGTGGGTGGCACTTTGGGGACAAGGAAGGAGAGAAGTGGCCAGCAGGGAACCGGCAGAGCTCGGAGGAGGACTGCGCCCATAGGACCCAAGTGCCAGTCGGGAAAGGGACGAAGGGACAGAGGCCCTGTGGGACACTGAGTGGAGGTGGGGCCCAGTCACTGCTTTATAGCGCCCTGATACAGGGCCTCCCTCTTCAGAGCCACCAGGGAAGGGACCTGAGCCAGCAGCTCAGGGGCAGCCAAGCAGGAAAGTGGTGGGCTGCTGTGCCACGAGGGACATAGTCACTACGTGATCAGGGAAAGTTGCTCAAGCTCTTGCAGCCTCAGTCTTCTCAGCTATAAAATGGGGATGCTCTTCATTATCATGAAGATTAATGAGAGTCCTGTAGGCAAAGGTCTTCGTACAGCATCTGGCCCATGCTAGCTGTAGTAACCACACGCTGTTATTTACACTCCCGTGTTTACTGGTTGGAAGGTGGGTTTTATGTTTTCCCCATTTGGTTCAGTGTTCCCAGGGTTCATCATTACCTTGTTTCAAGATGCGTTATAACAATCAAATGCTGTCACCAAAAGAGCATAGGATACATCCCTCCCGCTGCGTCTCCCGCTTCATTCCAGGCTGTGGTCTTCACTGCAGAGATTCTCAGAGCTGAGGGTTTGGACACCTTCTGGGAAGGAGACCCTCAGGGTTCTCAGTCTCCGCGGGAGTCAGCGCTGTCGGGTAGGAAAACCGTGGTCGTGCATGTGCTCTAACGAGCCCCATCCCGTGGCCGAGCTCTCACGGCGATGCCTGCTCGCCTGTCTCCACTGCAGCGGGGTGGGAGCCCGTGACCAGCCTGGCGTGGGGAAAGTCTTCCCAGGAGAACTTCTGGGAAAGATTTCCCTCTCTGACTTGAAAAAAAGAGAGAGAGACACACGAGGCACATGCCCACTGCCAGCCTCCCTTCCTGGTTTTCAACACTGTCCTCTGGCGAAATGATGTTTAAAGCTGTCACTAGGGTCCCAGAGACAGAAACCCAGAGCCCAGACATCAGGAACAGCTGAATGGACCCAGGAAAATGCTCATCCTTGGACTTCTCATTAAGGGAGAAAAATCAACCCAGGTGTGTAAGTCACTTTCAGTTGGATGTGCTCTTAACTCGCAGCCTCAAACATTCTCTTACCACGTACACATCAGATACATGTGATTCTTGATGCTCTGATTTCACTGTTGAGAACATGGTGTGGCTTTGCAGCTTCCGGGCTGCATGACCTTGGAGGATCTACTGAATCACTCTGACCCTCGGTCTCTTTATCTGTTACATGAGGACCATAACAGGACCCACCCGGAAGGGTTGCAAGGATGGGAGTGCAAGCACACAGTCTTTGCTCAGCACCACTCCACAGCTAAGACATCTGCAGCTTGTACGCCATCTGCATTGGAAACATCCTTTCTGAAGGCGTGTTTATGCCGGCATATCGCTTAATGAATCCTTTCATCACAGGCTACGCAAACGGATATCATCTAGCCCGGTCAAGCTATACCAGTATCCTACCAGCCCTAGAGGAAAGACCCTAAGCAGAGTGGGGGAGACATAATGTGCTTTGATTTTAAATATAATACGTAAAACTTCACAGAGGAGCATGCCTGTTGCAGGAGCACAGCTGAAGACAGTGCTGACCAGCCCCCACGTGGGCAGCAGGGTCTATGAGCAGATAGGCCGGGGTGGAGTGGGGGGCATGTTGTGTGACCTAGGTAGGAGGCAGAGGACCAGTGACCTCAGCCTCGCTTACCTTGGCTGTGCTCAGATAACCGCAGAAAGCCAGCGTTAGACGGACTAGTCACTAACCAAACTATAAACCGGGTGGCTTTGATCTCGACTTTTGTCTTACCCCATTAGTATTCACTAGACGCTAACAAGTTGCCTTGGGTTATACAATCTTATTTTCCTCTAAAACACAGCAAAAAGCATACTTTAAAAGAACTCGAAATACTTTGAAATCATCTTTAAACAAATCCATAAGATTTCTCTAGAAAGTTAATAAGCACTTAAGGTAAGGAATGCACTAAAGGAAACAATTAATACTTTTTAACCTAAATAAACAAGCCGGCATTGAAGCCAATATTAGGGCCTGGGAGTTTCCACCACGCCGTAAAAGCCCCGTTCTCCCCTTCACACTCGGGCAGCTCCAGGAATGGGGCTTTCAGATACAGAAAGAAAGAAATCCTGTTTTCCTTCCTCCTCCCTCATCCTCACTGCCTGAGGCTTCATCCCCAGGGCCGCAGAGATAACCGGCTACGGCGCAGACAAGGACAACCTATCAGTGGCCCCGGTTGGAGAACCAGGACGAGCTCCCCGGAAGAGCTCTCACACCTCGAGGACTCCGGAGGGCCCCCGTGACACCGTCCTCAGGGGCCCGGCTCCTGTACCGTGCGGACGGACACCGTGCGTGTCTCACACGGGGTGCGTGAGATAGTAGAAATTGTCACGTTTTGGCACAAGTTCACTCACAAAAATCACAGGCTGGGTGCTGGCCCCGCCCCGAGTCTTTGCGCATATCACCACGTTCGACGCCCCTCACACGACGTCAGCGTGGACAGAGATCGCCGTTGCCATGGCACAGTAAAGACACGAGGATTTCTGGAAGACGGGGAACCTGCGAAGGTCACACACCCGGTGCAGCCCAGTGCCGACCCCGCCATGGCGCTGTTCCAGGCATCCACGCTGGGGTGGGCAATGCTCTCCTCTTCCCAAGAATTCTCGCCAACCTCCACGCGGCCCGTCTGCCCTTCCTCGGGATGAAGCAGATGCGACTCTTTCTGAAATCCCCGTCACGTCAGAAAGCATCTGGGGCGTGGCGTTGACTCGCCGGGGACCGACGCTCACTGTCGCCTGACACATAGGAGGACTGCGTTCAGAGCACCCGAGGACCGGACGACGCGTCCTGCACACGACAGACCCAGGGCCGCGGGAGCCCAGGCGAGCCCCGGGTTCCTGCACCAATCCCCAGCCAACAAAGGCAAAAGCCCGAGCAGAAACACCATCCATTCCTCCCCTGCCTCCCGTGTGCTCTGCACAAACCCCCTGGGAAACGACTCCCGGGGCTCTTCCGAGCCAGCCCCGGCGAACTGCAGCTGCCAGGTGACAGGTACAGGATTTTGCTCAAGTCCGAAAGGGAAGAAAGGATCCCCACAGCCTTCCCTTAGGGGACCGTCAAGGTCATCGCCAGCAGCACTGTTCATCTGGAAAACTGGCAGAATGGCTGTAAATATTAGACTTTAAAATACTCAAAACCTCTTTACAAGCAATCGCTACTCAGAAAACAAGTGCCTTTGTGCTGTTACTGAGAAGTAAATAAACAGGCATTTTAATAGGGATAAGATTTGCACATATACAGTAACTAGACTTAACATTTAAGTGTTGCTTTTTTCTTACTTCCCTTTCATCCTAGATACTGGGGCTACAGACTGAATTTTATCTCGGTGTATTAATACACAAAATAAACCTTCTAAGAGGGAATGTCCGCTGAGAATTTAAATGCCTTCCTATGCTTCCTCAGCATTCACCTGCATGATCTGAGTAAAGCATTTATGTTTCTAAAAGAATGAGTAAAAAACCATTTACTCTCCAAGGTATTTAAGATCATTTGAACCTTATTAGCCCCAGATAAGAGCCTTTTACTCCGGGTCCAATAGCTGAGCAGAGAATGCGGCTGCTGAGTGAGGTCGCACAGAAGGGGAAGAAAGGACCCGCCGCGACTCCGGTGGTCTGGATTCATCGGCTCAATACATATTAATATCTTTGGGACTTGGAGAAAGTCAAGTATCTCAGGGGCTCATCTTTCCTTATTCTCATTCATTCAGCAAATTTATGGAATGCCTGCTGAACGAAACACAGTGATCTTGCTGACGACCTTCCAAATCCCTTCCGAACCCAAAGCTCTTTTTCCTGAGTTACCACGGTCTAGAGTCCACACAGACGTAAGCACAAACAGCACCTTAATCTGTTGTCGTTCAGTTCTTTGGTTGTAAGCTCTCACCACTGTGTTAAGCAGGGCAGGAGATTTTTTTTTAATAGTCAGGGTCTTGCTCTGCTGCCCAAGCTGGGGTACAGTGGTGTGATTGCAGCCTGGAAGTCCTGGGCTCAAGAGATCCTTCCACTTCAGCCTCCCAAGTAGGCCTCCCAAGTTCCTGGGAATGGTGAGCACCGCCATGCCTGGCTAATTTTTCTTATTCTTTGTAGAAATGGGGTCTCGATATGTTGCCCAGGCTGGTCTTGAACTCCTGGCCTCAAGCTCTACAGACAGGAGCCACTGCGCCTGGCTCAAGGAGTTGTTTGTTTTGTTTTGTTTTGTTTTTAAGGAAGCCTAAGATAAGGGCCCCAGTGTCTCTTATTATCCTGTTAAGAGAACAATACAGTCTCAAAAGAAATAGTAATTTCCCCGGTTACGGGCGTTAAGAAAAGGGAGAGGGCAGCGGAAGAGGGGGCAACGAGGAAAGATTCCAGAGAGGAGGCGGCTTGGAAGTCCCACCTCGATGGGTGGGGAGAAGGGCAGAGGAGAGGACCGGCTCCCCCAGGCTGAAGGGGCAGAGCACAGCCATGAGCGGGGCCACCCGCCGGCTGACATGGAAGCCCTGCTGGGGGGAGGGACTGTAACCACCTGAGAAGAGGACGAGGGGTACTTCATGGTGGCAGTGCAGCTCCAACATGGACATCCTGGAGCAGTCAAACATCACAGCCCTGCAAGAGACCACCCTCGCCCCCACCACCCGCCACAGGCTCAGGGGTTCCTGGGCCACCGCACTCCTGGCCAACTGGCTGCAGATTTGGGGGTTTCCCCAACCCCCACCCCAGGTTTGATAATTCACTAGAATGACTCACAAAACTCAAGAGAGTCCCCATGATTACAGCAATGACAAAGGACACAACTCAGGACCAGCCAGATGAAGAGGCACACAGGGTGAGGTCTGGGAGGGTCCCAGACGTTTCTCTAGGTAATGTCACCCTCCTGGCGTGACCACGTGAGTCACCAACCCGAGATGCTCCCTCGAGCTCTGCGTGTCCAGAGTTTTTATTGGGGTTTCATTACTCAGGTGTGACGGGTCGAAGCACGGACTAGTGATTGAACGCAGTCTCCAGCCCCTCTTCGCTTCACAGAGGTCAAGAGGTCAGGCTGATACACGCGGCTCAACACCCCAGCCCTCTGATCACAGGGTGGTCCTTATAGCACGCCAGGCCCATCCTGAGACTGCCCAGGGGCCGCTGAGAGTCACACGTTAGCGTAAACGCAGGTGCATCTGAGCGCCCATCGTGAACAGCAAAGACACCCCTGTCGCCGAGGAAATTCCAGGGGTTTAGAGGCTCCCTCCCTCCCAGGGACTGGAGAAATGACCGCCAAATCCTTTCCTATACAAAAATAGTTAACTGGAAGTTATTAATAGGTGGCCAGAGAAACTAAGAACACAGTAGAGACCTTAGGAACTTGGTCAATCCAGAAAATATTTACTGAGGTACACAGAACACTTTAGCCAAACATAAGAAAATGTAAATTCTCTAGGAATACTATATTACAATCTATAAAAAATGATTACAATGAAAATCAGGAGATTTTAAGGAATACATGAAGAAAACAAAAAGGGAAGACCTTAAAAAGCTGATTTAAACAAAAAAGGTAGAGATTTGTAAAAAGACGAGAACTAGAAATAAAAGGTACATGAAATAAGCATAAATATTCATTTTCCTGAAATGAACCCAAAATACATAATGGCAACTAGATGACCTATTTCAAGTCACACCTTCACAGGGGCGGGTGGGGCCCGAGGCCCGAGGGCAGGAAGCATGAATGAGGACGTACCTGGACGTACCTTTTCCACACAGAGACGTGCAACCTGCTTTCAGAGCTCTCCTGCCGGCCCTTAGTTGCCAAATTTACTTTGGAAATTATTATAGAAAATTGCCTCAAAAAATGGAGAATCCACCTTCTCCTCCAAGTGTTGATTCTCTTAACTAACACCCCTGCAGATCCCAGCCACGGAGGCCTGGCTGCGGGAGGGGTGTCACGGCAGGGTCGGTCCCCTGGCTGTTTAGGACACTGAGGAAGGAGGAAGGTGACTAGAGGTGGGATGTCTTTGGTTTCTGGCTCAGCCGACTCCGCGGACAAACCATGACTCCATCAATCGAGAGGGAACGTAGGAAGGGGAGGAGCAGATATAACGGTGCCCCTTACAGTGGCTTCTGTGACATCCACGTGGACACAGGCAGGAAGCAATTAGGAAGACAAATTTGGAGGTCGAGGGTCCACTGTGGTCATATGTTTTTAATTACTTACATGGAAAACTCTCTAAATGTAAAACAGGCCCTTTCAATGGGAAGAAACGTTGCTACTCCAAGTTTAATTATTTGTGTTTATATTTATCCATGTTTGTGTTTGTGCAGGGCTGTGGACGGATAGGTAGATGATGGATAGCTAGGTAGGTAGGTAGGTAGGTAGCTAGGTAGGTAGGTAGGCAGGTGGGTAGGTAGGTAGAGACATACATAGATAAGTAGGTAGGCAGATACATACACAGATAGGTAGGTAGGTAGGTAGAGACATACATAGGTAGGTAGGCAGGCAGGTAGGTAGGTAGATAGGTAGGCAGGTAAACAGGTAGGTAGACAGGTAGGCAGGTAGGTAGATACATACATAGATAGGTACGTAGGTAGTATAGTAGCTGCCAACTACGTCATCAGCATTTTTGTCAGCCAACATAACGCAAACTCTTTCTGGGTTTCTGCCTGTAGTAAAACATTTGTATTCCTTCTAAATTTCTCAACTAGGGAAGAAAACTGACAACTAGAAGGAAATTAATCTTTATGAAACTCTAGTCTGGACCCAGGCATTTATTCATGAGCTATTGCATTTCATCTTCATAATGACCTGAAAAATAGGCCTATAAAACCTTATTTTCACAAGCAAGGAAAACCAAAGTTTGGAGGGTTGTGCCCCAAGTCCCAGGACTGGTGAGTGTCAGAGCCGGGGCTGGACCCCTGATCGTCCTTCCAGACTGCAGGGGGTGCTCCTTGGCTACACCATGACGGCGTCAAAGGACAGTGCACAGGGGTATAAAACAATCTTAGACCAGAACATTCACTGCAAGGAATTTGGGGAAACTTTGAAAAACTTTTGTAAGCTAATATCTTCTTATTATTTTCAGTTTCAAACACAGATAACCAATGCTTTGGGCAGCAGTACCAAGCGGGAGAAGCTGAAGGTTGTGGGAACAGCCCAGCCGCAGTGCACCTGGCTTGAGTGGGCAGAAGGTGCGTCTCAGAGACGTGCTGGGGACAGAAGCTTCTAGCAAGGAAAGGTGCGTTGAGAAGTTAAGAACACGCACCAACGGCAAAGGGGGCAACGCATTTCTGACACGGAGGAAGCCCAGAACTCAAGCCTGGGAGAATTTTCTGGAGATCACCTAAGCCACTCTGCCTGCACGAGAGTGAGGCTCACCTGTGCTTTCTGGAAACAAGCCTATGCTGCACTAAGACACCTCGGAGGTCCTTTTAGAATCCCACCCAGCACTCTCCTGCCTCCCGCACCTCCAATGCGCGCAGGATGGAAAACTCACTGTCACAGCCAACCTCATGCTGCAGCGCTGTGTTTTAAGACTGTCTCCACCTGTCACGAGATCGTCTAGGCTGAACAAAATTTGCAAAGAAAGGACATATCTCACCTGAGCAAAGTGACAGATGGGAGCTTTGAACCAAGGGCTCTTGTCCATCTCCCCCCAAGGAAGATAACAGGACTCCGTATTTTTCTTTCTGGTGTTGCTACAATAAATTAAAACAAATTCACAGTGCATCTCCAGAGCCCACAGCTGTGTGTCAGAAACCGCGCCATGTGCTCCGGGTACAAAAATGCGCACATTTCAGTCCCCGCGCTCAGGAGTTTCATTGAGCTCCATCCTGGAAGCGGCACACGTGGCCTACAGACAGGGCTCCCGGCCTCTGCAGAGCTGAGACACTGCCGTGCGGGTATGTAGGGGCAGGGCGGAGATGAAGAGGGCTGTCACTCAAATAGTTCCATAAATAGATAAAATCACAGCTACAGGAAGTGCTGTTGGGAGAGTTTGCACCGCGGGCACCTAATAGCCTGGGCTTCCCCGCCATACGGTAAGGACAGGAGGGGCCGGTGGGCAGAGGAGGATGGAGCGATGGGGCAGAGGAAGTGCGGAGGGCGGGAACTCTGCCAGGGGCCAGGGGCACTGAAACACTGCCATGCGCACAGCCGGGAATGGGGAACACTGGGAAGGCAGGTGGTCCTTGTGAGGATTTGTGGGCCTGTGGAGGTTTTGAGTCTGGGGGAGGGGATGGAACATTCGGACGAGATAAAGACAGCTGAGAACAGGAGGGAGGCCAAGGTGGAGTCAGGAGGCCATGGGAAGAGCAGCGAGTGAGTCCCAGGGGAGATGACAGCCACTTGCACGGGCAGCCGTGGAGGGGGAGAGAGTGCACAGAGAGAAGCAGAATATAGGACTGATGCCCCCTTAACATCTCCCCATCCACCTGTCCTCTCCACCGCACCCCGTGGCCTCCTCCACACCCTCGTCCCTTCTGCCACCTCCGACGCATGGGAGCCGCCTGCCACACTGAGGCCTGGTTTACAGTTCTGCAGGTGTTCACGTCACCTCCCAGCAAGTCTGAGGCCCTAGCGTAGCACCGAGGCCCGTGGGCCCCCCAGTGCCCCTGCCCTGCAGCTCTGCTGCCACTCCCCAGGCACCCCACACTCCGAGGTGGTCCCCGCCCGCCGGCTTGCTCGGGTCTCCACACAAGTTCCCTCGGTCTGAAGTGTCACCACCTGCTCTTCATGTGAGTGCCCCTGTTAGCACTGGAACATCAGCTCAAGGGACTAAAACACTGCTTTCTATTAAAAGATCTGATTGACAAGCCCCAGCTCTCACAGGCACACACATGCGCTGGTGCACACACACGTGAATGCTCACACATGCACGCACACATGTACACACGCATGCATGCACACATACACATGCACATACACACATGCATGTGCACACACATGCACATACGCACACTTGCACACGTGTGTGCAAACATGCACTCACACATACACATGTGTGTACGCACATGCATGCTCACACACGCATGCACACATACACATGCACGTACACACACATGCATGTGCTCACACACACACACATGCTCCCCGATCACATTCCCTCTTGGTAAGCTCATGACACGATGTTTTCCACACTGAGACTTTCTTGTTGCGACAGGAGCTATCTTTTTTCCTGCTTGTACCCCAAGTGCATAACATGGTAGGTTCTCCATAAATATTTGGGGAAGGCGGCAGAGACAGAGCCTCCATTTCCTGTGACTTCGTTTGCAGACCGGAAAAGCAAGAGCAGTGAAGAGTCACCACTCGGAAGGACTCTGGGAAACTCATTTGCTCCCTGGAGGTTTCTGCTTTCCTGTATTTAACTGTCATCATGCAGCAGTCGGCTCCTGCTGGATCTACCTGCCCCAACCAGTGTGAGGCACCCTCAGTGCCCCCACGAGCCTTACCTGATTTCCGACACCAGATAACACCTGGGCGCCCGGCACCAACAGGCACAGCCCCCAGAAGCGCTGGCGAGGGCAGGTGCAGGGCGAGGGCGGGTGCAGAGCGGGGACCTCCTGCACACCGCCTCCTGGCTGGCTGGAGTTCATCTAGGGCAGAAGGGACCAGCGAGGGCAAGGCTGGCCGAAGGGCTCTCTCCTCACGTGCCACTGCCACAGGAGCTCGGGGGCGCATCCTGAACCCCCCTCCCTCACCCCAACCCGGCAGCCTTGGGGCAGCTCCAGCTAAGAAGATGGCAGCACCTCCCAGAGGAACCCAGAGAAAGACATCCTTGGAGGCGGAGGACAGAGGAAGCACCGCGGGGAGAGTCGGGGTCTGGGAAAGACGGGACAGAGGAGTGACAGGTTGTGTGGGTGTGAAGAGTTTATTCTCACACTGCTGATGCCAGAGGCCGGGCTCCAGGGAGGAACACATTCTCACTCCCGAGCTTTCTTCACCAAACACACTCAAATGTTAAACGGTCCAAGCTGGGCGAAGTGTCCTTCCAAGTTCACTGCTAGCTGACGCATAACAACACTTTCAGAGCTTGCCATTTGCCTGCTCTGACAAAACCTCTCATATTTGCTCATGGAAAAAAAAGATAAGCAAGCTTCAGATGACTTACTTTCCTATACTTTTGTTTACCAGGCACGGGCTAAACATCTTTGTCCTAGAAACCAAAGGGCACTTCCTCCCCAACCCCCGCCCCCCGCCCCCATGTTCCTGGCTCAGGTCTCCAGCATCTCTCAAAATCCCACCGTCCGCACTGCGGCCAGAGCATCCCGCTAGCATCTATCCAGCTTCCTTATCTTTCCAGTTTGTTTCAAATGGTCCAATATTGTTGGAAGAGTGACGTCAAACCTTGCTGCTAATTCATGCGTAGATTGAGACGGATTCACTTCCACCGTCCACTTCATTATCTACCTTGGTCTCAGGTCACCCATGTGGCTCATTTTCAAGATTAAACCAGAACAGACCTCAAACCATCGACATACTGTGCATTCATTAGCCACGTCCTTCCCAAACACTTTGTTGCTATTTTGAGCTATCTGTGTAGCATTGGTTCCACAATGGAACTCATACCTGAAAATAACATAAATTTTTTACTTATCCGTGGTTTCACAAAAATTGCTCTAAAAAAAATTTTGAAAGATAATCACAAGCCAAAATGTGCGTTTGAAAGACTGAGGATGCACCTTCACAATAAAAATAAAACAAGAAGTGTCAAAGTGAAATGTCAGAGATGGCAACTGTCAATCTTAGTATTTAAGGAAATCGGACATTTCCTACTTAACAACCTTAATAATACTAAGAGTTTGGGATCACTGATATGTACTATCTAAAGTATAATTTGGGCTCACCCATCTGTGTTTCCCCCTCTGTACGTTGTGAAGCGGAAGGAGTTCGGAAGCTTTGAATTGTGCCCGCCTGCCACAGACCAGAGGGTCTGCAGTCCCCGATGCGTCCCCCGGCTACGTGTGGCATCCCTCCTTTGAGCAAGACGGTGCAGGTCTGAGCTATCCCCTGCGTGGGCCTCTCAAGAGAGCGTGAGCTCCATTTTGCGGCAGGGCTTCGCGAATCGTCCCAAGCAGACAGAAGCAGCTACTGCCTCGCTGTAACAGTAACGGTCAGGACACCCCTGGGGGCTCAGTGAAGCCACTGTAGCGAGAAGCCTCGATGTTCAAAGATTATGAAACCAGGGTGAGACTCTAAAGGGAGCACAAAGGCCGGGGACAGAACTGAGTCAACCGTGCACGGCTGTTCTGCCGTCCGGCCTTTCATTCTTCCCGCCTCGGCCGCACGGCTCTGTCCAGCTCATCTGCATTTGCCGCGGAAACGCTTGCTTTGGGGATCAAACCCTTAAATTTTTACTTTTTCCAAAACCCAAATATATGAGCCTCTCTTGCCCGTTCTGGGAAGGGGAAGGACATGGGGTGTGAAGGTGCACTGAGCCACCATGGAGGGCGGCACACACGGACACGTGCCACTGAGGCCAAGGTGGCACGAGAAAGACGTGCATTTGTGCGCACGCACGCTGGGCACCGTTCCGTGCAATCCCCACGCACCCCTCGCTTTGGATGTCACCACAAACTTCTCGTGCTATAGGACTATCAGTGTCCAACAGGAAGGCTGTGTCTCTGTGTCTCCATGCAGACAGTGGTCTTAGAGGCAAAGGCTTGGCCTGTGCTCTGGTGCCTCAGTTTCCCCCGCATGACCAGCCACGGGAGCAGGAGTGACTCACGGGCCGCGGGCTCACACGTGCTCGGGATTTATCGGCTGCCGTTTGGGGGAAGTCTCAGACATACGTTTTCCTGAACCTTTGTTTTCTCCGTGCCTCCCCAGACATTCTCCATACGCCCCTGCGAGAGACAGAGCAGGAAGGGTCTGGGGACGCAGACACCGCCCTGGGTTCCCGGGAGAGCCGCGAGCGGCAGCGGGATTGTGTTCTTCCATTAAGCCCTGCCCTGAGCAGAGAGAAATCATCCCTGAGCTCTTGTCTGGGGTGGCGTTCTCCCTGACACAGGGGTGCCTTTCCTCACCTGTCTAAACTAAGAGGATCCAACATCCACTCAGCGCTGATCTTTTCAGCAGATACTCAAAGGATAAAGCGAGGATAATTTATTCTTCTTCTGCCTAATCCCACAGAGCGGATTGCGAGCTTCCAAACAGTAAGACATTCTTCTGAGCAAAGAGCCCCCTTATCAGCCCAGCCCTGTCCAAAATAACAAGGGCTGTGCGTTGCCGTGGCTTCAGGATGTCTTTGCGCTCTGTCAGCAACTAACGCTGGGGATGTCGCTCAGCCTCTCTGGGAGGAAATGTGGAAAACAGGACATCCCGGCCTCCTAAATGCCCAAGTTCACAGCCCACCTCCCAGCACAGCGCCGCCCTGCCACTGGCTCAGCCCGGGTGAGACGCACTTCGGGGAAAACAGACGGGCCAAGTTAATTTCTTTAAGAAGCTATTACTATTCTCGTACAAGGCTTCATACCCAGGTAGGTTTTTCATGCCTCGTGAACAAAAAATTGAAGTTGTTCTTAAATTGAATTTTAAGTACAATTTTTAGGTATAACCAGGACTGTTTGTTTGTTCCAGCTAAAATTAGGGCTGGCGGGCCATACACGCGGTCTGCAGAGCCGGGAGGATTCACGTTCCGCCGGGCACCAGGTACCGAGGCAAACCAGCAATTTGCCGTGGTTTCGCATGTGCTCATGTCCTCGCCTAAGGACTGTGGGGTCATTAGGAGGTGCCAGGCTCTCCAGGAAGACTTTCTAATTAAGCGCGTGGCGTCGAGCTGCAGTTTCATAGCAGCCTGTAGAAAGTAAGCGGCAAGTTTACGCTGCTTGCTCAGAAAACAATAATAGCCTCGAAGTCATTCCCTCAGAAGCTGTGGCCCATGCTTTCTGCATCCATTGCTGAGAACCTGACCAACTTACTAAATAAACCAACACAAACATTTTCATGAGAAACCAGAGTACAAGTTTCTAAAAAAAAAAAAAAAAAAAATCAGCATCCAAAATATTGTAATAAAAGGAGGTAGGATACCCCCAAAGAAATAATTCAGCTTTCCCTATTTCTCCCCCAACACCTCCCAGGAGAGCTATGTGCCATGGGGCGGCAGAAGAGCTTCCAACATTGGGAAAACCACGCTCCCTGATCCTGAAATGCAGGAATTCCAGGAATCCCTTCGTTCTACGATAGTTCTGAATTTGTTATATAAATAACGTGGATGATGACAACGCGAGCACTAACGTACCAGCCCAAGGCTGGGGCTACAGAGCAGAGCTGCAGGTCACTTACAAATATGAATTACGACTCTCATGTTGCGTGTGTGTTTTTTTTTTTTAGGCTGCTGACTTTACAGCCAAGAAATTTGCTAAGTTCACTCCAATATGGCTTAAAGAAATGGAAATGCATTGGCATATGTCAGAGGTTCTCTTTGCCTGCACTCTTTATCTATGTTCATAACCACCCCCTGGACCGAGACCCCTGTAAGAGCACTGCATCGATCCAAGGTAGGAAAGTATTATCCTGCCGGTCCTCAAATAACATCGCTTGTTCGATGTCATTTCATTATAACATCGATGGGAAAGAAAATCAATCACGGCTGGGGCTGCCGTCCGTGCGGAGTGTTTATGTTCTCCCCACGTCTGCAGGGGTTCTCTCGGGGTACGCCGGCTTCCTCCCACATCGCACAGCCGTGCACCCCAGCTCCCTGGCGTGTCTGCACGGCCCCGTCTGAGTGAGTGTGGGTGTGAGTGTGCCCTGCGATGGGCTGGGTTCCTGGTTCCCGCCTCACACCCTGACCCTGAACTGGAATAACTGTGTTACAGAACTAATGAATGAATGAATGTGCATCGTTGTAAAATAAAAACACATCAAGTCTACGATAACCACACAGGGGCACAGCAAACGACGCACTGCAAACACCCCGCCAGCCCAGCACGTTGGTTACTGCTTGTTTTGAGCTGCGTGGCAGCAGCTTGTCACTTTGCAAACATTTACTCCTAGATTTGACCCACCACCACGACGACCACTGCCACTCACTGATTCACCAAGAAGTGTTTTTGTTAATCTTTCTTAAACGTACGTATAGTTCACATTTATTTCAGCGTTGAATGTTAGAAGTGTTTTAGGTCTTTATTTGGAGGTTCACGATGTTTCTGTGACCAGAGATGCCGTAGGAACTCGACTCTCGTGAGTGTCAATTAGCCCGCGGTCCAGCTGGACTCAGTGTACACCGTTCTGCTCCACGCTGCAGTTCCCAAGAACCTGCCGATGACATGAAGTGAGGACCTCCTGCACGTGAAATAATTCATGTTTACATCTTGGGAGATTCCTGCTGGAGAACAGCATCTCGAACGAAGCTGCAGCCGGAGACTCGCACCACCCGGCATCATCCTTTGTACCCTGCCCGCGAGTGCACAGCGCCCGACAGGACGGCGGGTAACGGCAACTCGCCCACTCCCGGCAAGCCGTCGTCCCGATTTGGAGGCAGGGAGGACTACACCATCTAGTCCTGTATTTTAGGAAGGACCGAGAGACTAACCACAGCCAATGAGTTGTGACAAAAAGTGGATGAAGTGTTTAATGGCTAAGGGGAGACACTCCAGCCTCTGTTTTCTTCCGACATGGGACTTTGAATGCATTGAGTGCCGTCTCCCTGGACCCCTGAGGGACTGCGACGGGCAGAGCATCCCCCCTGCAAGAGACGGGTCCGACGTGCAGATGAGAAATGCTTGTGTCAAGCCACCGAGACTGGGGCTGTACCGCAGCGTCACGCGGCTCACCGCCTGGCAGCGAAGCCCTGGCGGAGCTGTAGGAGTAGGTGAGGCCAGAGGATGGCTCACTCGGCACCACCAGACACTGGCCTCCCTGCCTCACGGTGTGCGAACCAGAAGTTTGGGGCTTCACTTTGCAAGTGCCATTGTGAGAGTAACGTATGTAAAGCCTCTTATACAGAGTCCAGCACATAGGACACGCTCAGAAAATGAGAGCAATTATTTTGTTAGTTTTTAGCTGCAAGAACTTTCTCCTTTAAGATGTTCTGGGTGTGACGTGAGTCTAGCGAGGAAGGAAAAGAGCACTCAGACCTGCGTTCAATCATCCAGAAACACATTTATTTGAAAATCTATTGTGGGCCAACCACTATTTAGAGTCCCTCCCTGAGCAGAGCTTAATGAGCTAGAGGGGATCAGAGACAAAGTAAGGCATAGTCTAGCGGGGTAGGCTCTGACTGGGAGAGGCACAGGTTGTCATGGGAGCCCTTAGCAGGGCCACTTCCCCTGGGCTTGGACATCCAGGAAGGCTCCCTGGAGGAGGTGTTGTGGCAGCTGGGATCTGTGAGATGAGTCGGGGACAGTCTGGTATAAAGAGGGGAAGGTGCTCATGGAGGAGGAACAGCACCTGCAAGGGCCCAGAGGAGGAGGGACGGCGGCCTAGAGGGCTGCAGTGGCCAGAACAGACGGTGTGAGACACGGGCCTGGAGGTGTAAAGGGAGACTAGGCCAGACCCAAAGCATGCTAGATAGTCTTCCCAGCAAATGCACCATCTCAAGCTCAATTTCATCTCTTCGTCCACCAGAGATCATTTGCAATGAAGTCCTGTCGAGCGCAGAAGACAGAAGAATCTGGTAACACTCCCAACACGCTGCACAGTCACTCAGGGACTTGCCACAAAGCACAGAGCTCACACAGAGCAGGGCTGGGTCCCGTGGCGTGCTGGTGTTCTGGGATTCCAGAGAGATGTTCTCTCTCCCGTCCTTCCCAGCAGCTCTGTGGAACGCGTGTGCTCGGGCTGCAAAGCTCACACAAGCTGCTTTGCCTGAGAGGAAACTGCCCCCCGGCAGCCAGAGCCTCGGCATTGCTAAGCCAGTGAACAGAATTTCTGCCTCTTACCCCACCGACTTCAGGACTCTGGAACCCAGGAAACGCACTGCACTGTCTGCACTGGAAATGTGAGGAGGAGAGAAACCTGCCCCTCCCCTGCCCACTGCCTGCAAAGGATATCAAAGGGTACACAAGAATTCCCAGCATGTCTTTGGATGGGCCCGTTCTCTCCTTGCCCAAGGAGAGAGTTAGGCTCATCTTATCCAGCCAGGTCCAGATTATTTCTGACTCACTCATCCATCCCACTGAACTACCAGAGGGCCAGGAGAAACGGAGAAGTCTTACTGTGGACATAGAATTCACTGACTCAGCTCGCACCGCGGCAAAGGTTTGCACAGAAACTCTACCCCAGAGCCAATAAAGTCTGTGCCATCAAAAGCAAGTCAGGACACAGTGGCACCCAGCAAGCAGCCGACAGAGTGTCAGCCAGTCCTCTTAAGCAAGGGCTTTGCAGAAGAGCCAGCGGAGAAGCTTGAGAAGGAGCCAGTGAGGGAGCGAGTCCCACAGGCCCCACGCTGCTCCTGCCACCGCCGCCACCACTGCTGGAAAAACACATTCCAGCATCTGGCATCTGAGCCCGCAGCTGCGGGCGCCCCGCCTGTGTGGCCAGCAGTGCCCTCAGAGTGTGCAGCCCAGAGAGGAGAGCACAGGGCAGGTACGAGTGTGGTGCCAGCCTCGCGAGCCCCTGCCAAGTCCGCGTCCCCGCCAGATACCAGCCAACTTCCTTGTGCCATACTGGCTGGGTTTGAGAAATGCCAGCCTAGTGTTGGGCAATGATAAACGCCCCAGAATACAGAGGAGTCTTTTCCAGCCACGCCCCAATCTCTCGTGAGAAGCAGGGGCTGCGGAACAAGCCTCCAACTCTCCAACTCTAAGAATAACCTCAGAGGGGGATGAAGAGAGGCCGGCAGGGCTTCTTCAGAAAAGGAACAGAAAGGCACTAAAATCAGCACACCTTCCAACCAACCCCCGAGCTCTATCTCACACCGCGGCTGTGCTGCTTCCCGGACAGCGGGGCATTTTCACATCCCAAAAACCCTGCTTCCTAGAGGGAAAGCCGGTCCGCGTGCCTTTGCATCTGCCACCTTGTCACCTAATCTCCATCTGGGGCCGCGAAGCCCTGTCACCCACGAATAAACACACACTGCCACCAACGGGTGCCAGCAGGGGAAGTTGTGGGCGGAGACGGCAGACGAGCTCCCGGGCGGCCACTTCTAGGGAATGGATGCCTCTCCAGACGTTCGGTAACCAGAGGAAAGGAAGCCACTGTACCACGGAGAGCAGCACAAAATATAGATATATATTTTTGGTTGTTATAAATCTGTTTCTCAGCCACACTTACTGACCGAAGCTCAGTCCGAGCCAAAACATTATCAAACAATAGTCATCACGCGTGAGCGGACGTGGAAATGCCATATCTTTTAAGGTTCTTTATGGAAAAAAATAAAAATAGGTTATCACTCCAAACGAAAGCATCTTCAGAAAATACGAAACCCACTAACTCTACGTGATGCTGTGCGAAGCGTTCAAAACCCTGAACCGGCAGCGCAGCTTCACGTCTCAAAGTCCTGCTGCCAAGACCGTGAGTGGCCGCAGACATCCCAGCAGCTGGGCCAGTCGAGGCAGCGCACACATGCCAGGAATAAGGGTGGACAAACAACGAGTCGACACGGAACGGTCTGGGCACAGGGTGGGGGGACAGGCGAAGAACCTCGCAGATCCTCCGAGTGGACACAGAGGCCAGCGGTGGCACTTGCCACAGCTCTGGGGGTGCGTCTGGAGTCAAGACCTTGGCGTGCTAAACAAGGAGGCTGAAACAGAGCCGTCATAGGTTATTATTGTCCTTGTTTAGCTGGGATGGAGAATCCCATACAGAGAGAGAGCACCGTCATTTTCCTTTCTGGACATCCTATATTTAATTTATGAAGTCATTTAAGCTTCCTCTGCTTGTGCCGAGGTCCCTGCATGGGGCAGGACAAGGATGATGGGAGTGCTCAGGGAGGGAGGGAGGGGCGGCTGATCTAACCTCCATTGAGAGTTCCCAGGGGGGTGCAGAATGTTTCCTTTTCTTTCTCCCTTTGCAAATTCCAGGCTAGTGGGTGTGATGCAGTGCAGGAAACAGCAGCAGGCCTTGGAGGAGTGTCTGGAATTGGTAGGAAGGAGCGCAGCTGCCGGGACAACGTGGTAGGAGGCGCCAAGCCTGCCTGAGCCCCAGAAGCTTCCGTGGCAAGCTCCCTGCGATCCCAACAGACCCCGGGCGAAAGGCGCTTTGAGACTGGGCGCTGGAGCAGCCTCCGCAGTCACAGCCAGGCTCAAGATCACCAGGTGTGTCCCAGGCCTGTCCTCGACACCCCCCCCGCAAGCAAACTGACACGCCGCTTTCCCCCAGGGCTGCACACTGCGCTCCAGAGGACGCTTCGGCCACAGGATCGATTCTGCCCTCTGCAAAGAGCTCTGCAGTCAGGGCTGTGCCCAGCGTGGCCGAAGAGAGGCACCAGCACTTTTCCGGGTCTGAAACTCACTTTGCAGAAATTAGAATGACTCAGGGGTAAAAGGAGAAAAACATGTATATTCATGCAAGATAAAGATTTAGAACCCATGCCGGGAAGTTATGATCCACAAAGTAACCATAATTTTACCACATTACATGCCGGAATTAAGCTGTACATTTAATAGCAGGTATTTACAAAGTAATGAAAGTCCACATATCATATTTTCAAACATAATCCCACAAATCCGAAAGTAGATTGATTCGACTGCTGGACATTCCTGCAAATATTTTTCGACTTGTGAAATCAAATTCTCCTCCTCGCTGGAGTACTGATGTGGAGGCATTTTATAGGCGCATTACAGAAAATATGTGAAACAGGTGAGGCACTGCCGGAGGGGCCCGATGCCATTGTCTTTGAAGAGGTCACATTTCCCGTGAGCTGAGCGGGCTGACAGACCATGCCTGCTGCTGCGTGCTGTCACCGGGGAGAGCGCGACTAATGTTACAGGCGGCAACTCAACACCGGATTACGCTGCGCGCCAGGCAGAACACGCAGGGTTAACTCCACAAGGCTGGATTCTGGTTTGCCGAGCTTCTCAAAGAAGGGAACGCCAATTTCACTTTTCTGTAGTGGGGAACAAATCTATCTTCTTAATGTCTCCCCTGGCCATTATTTACTGGTCCTTTTGTGGAATCAAACACTCTGTCGCCCTAAAAAGCAGAAGGATGAACTCTTTGCAAGTTCCTTTTTTATTTTTTGTAAGGTATTAGTAGATGCTTCCAGTCCAGGGCTACCTACATAAGAAAATAAACTCATTTGACCAAAGTTCCAGAAGCTTATAATGCCGTTTGACCGGGCCCTTTAACAGACCGAGTCAGCACAAAGGCAGGGCTCGTTCCAAGGAGGGTGGACAGAGCTCTGGCAGCCACTTCTGCACATCAGCTCAGCCAAGGCTGGAAGTGACCAGAGGAGGGTTCGCTCTGCTCCCCGGGGACCCAGACAACCCAAGGAGCCAGGTTTTAGTCTGAATCACACCTGAGTTTCGCAAGCCTCTGCCCATCCTCAGACTGGAGTGGCGGCACCTGCAAACCTCCAGGTCCCTCGACTGCCCCACAGCCTTTCTGTCCTGACTTCTGCTGCCAGCCTGGCTCCCGCCAACCAGAGGAGAGGCCTGCTGCAGGGAACCGCTGGCCGTGAGCCTCCGTGGGAAGGACTAGCGTCCACGACTGACTTACACGGCATGGCAGAATGAAGGAACGAACAAATGGATTGGTGGGGAGGCCTTTTGCAGAGGAAAAGATCAATCTAACATAAAGCATGACCCCCTGGAAATGCAGAGAGTCGGAGGACGGAAGCCATGTGTGGGTGGCACGAGGAGGCCACCCTCAGCCCCACACAGTTCCTATGAGGCCTCCGTGCGAGCATTCCCGCCTCCGTTGCAGTTAAAGAAACTGTTGGAGGAGAGATAAGAATTTAGCAGAAATGACTAGTGCTGAGTGCACAGAGGCACTGAATAAATGAATTTGATCAAAGGGTGAATTTGAGCCAGATGGGGGGAAAAATGAGCCAAGTGTTGACAGCAGCAAAAGCATCCTTGGAAGGTTCCAGTGCTGAGACCCTGGGGCTGCCCCCTCGGGCCCCAGGGGCCGTCCGTGTGCCAGCCTCTCCTGCCTCCCAAGCCCTTGTCCTAGCAGGTAAAAAGGGATTCAGCAGAATGCTGCTGCTCGACTGCTCAGACGCAGGCCCCTGGCTACCGTGGGGTCCCCACTCACTCTTCCCGTAGGCATTTACGAAGCACCCACTAGATGTCCAAGAGAAACCCAACCACAACCACAGCTGGAGCCTCAGGCGTTTCCGCTCAGGAAATCACAACCTTATCGGGTTCGCTCAGGAGATGATTTACTTTAGATCTTGACTCTCACTCCCGCTGCACCCACAGGAGAACGACATCTAAATCAGAACTTTATCCATTTACAGTAGAAGATCTGCATTTGCAGGGACCATGATATTTCAGAACCTGGCCATGCTAAGGGTGGTCCACGGATCCACAGCACTGACAGCACCTGGAAACTTGTCAGAATGGCAGAAATTCAAGCCCTACTCCAGGCCTACAGAATAAAACTGCATTTTAACAAGATCCCCAGGTGATCCTTATGCACACAGAATTCGAGAAACAATGGTCTAGAATCGTGGTTCTCAAACACTAATGTGCATCAGCATTACCTGGAGCGATGGTTAAACCAGGCCGCCAGGCCACACCCCCGAGTTTCTGCTGCGGTGGGCCTGGGAGGAGGCCCGAGAGCTCGCAGTCCCTCACACGCTTCCAGGAGCCACGCCTTGGAACCGCTGACGCAGACATCTAGACCACCCCCAGGACACCACGGGGCTGACTTAATTCTGTGGCTGAAGATTCGAAATTAATCGACAGCACCGGGGCTCACGCTGCCTCAGCAACACCAGGGGGCTTTTCAACACAGACGCTGGGCCTGTCCCTGGATTCCACGCATGGTAAGAACAGACGTACACCTTATCACATACTGAAATTTAAGACTACCAAAGGCAAAAAGAAAATTAAAAAAAAAAATACCTGAATGTATTAATGTTTCTTAAAAATTGGAAGGCCAGAAGACAGCGTAGTAATGATTTCAAAGTTCCCAAGTAAACTGTCATTTAAATCTGCAGGTGTCTATTTAACAATTCCAGAGGGCTTTTAATAAAAAAAGTAAACACTTTTCTCTTTCCACTTTTACTCAGCATCCTTGATAGGATGAAAGCCTATTACCTTTGCATCTTACTGTCCTTTCTGCAAATCTACATTGCAATGATAATTATTGATCATAACTGTAGCAAAATTCTTGATTTTCCCTCTGGTCGTCCTTGACCTTTGGCTTTGCTTGCCACCTCCAAAAATTTTGACTCTTTAAAAAAAAAAAAAAAACGTAAGAGGTGATATTCGTGTTTCCCAGGCGGGAGGGCAGCGTGCAGATTACCGACTTCTCTCCCTCTCTGCCCCGTGAGTCTTGGTGGCTGGACACACTCTCCTGTGTCTCAGTTATAGTGACAGAGAAGCAGGCGCAAAATCTGGCCTGTTCTCCCTAAATCCACTGCTTATTCCTGTCCCCTGGTCTCTTCCAGGTAGAACTGCTGATCCTTGACTCTACATGGGCTCCAACCTGAGCAAACAAGTGGAACTGGAACGTCAGCGGATTCCATATATCTTTAGATTTTTATTCCAGAAACTCTGAAGAACAGACAGCTGCTCATTGAAAAAGCATCATTTGTTCAGCATTAGGCCACGGTCATCTGGAGCCCCAGAACCATCCGCACGATTTCACGTGAAGACTCAGTGTTGGCTTTTGATTGTTCTTCAAGTTTCGATTTCCCAGGAAGCCCCTGACATTCCAGCCAGCACGGACCGCCATGAGCTTGGGTGTGGCTCCCAGCACAAGCTGCGCCCGACCACGCGTGCGTCCAACACAGGATCAACACTTGCCATGGCTTCCCAGGGGCCTCCTGCCCTAGCACAGCCGACTGTCACTCAGCCTGCTGTGTCCCAGGAAAACAGGTACGTGGCATCTGAGACTGCCACGCCAAGCCCCTTTGCACACCAAAGTACCCAATTACGGACAAAACTCGAAACTGTGAGGACTCCCTTGTGTCTGCTCAAGCCCTCCATCCTGTGCCGTCCCCTCCTGGAGGGCCATGGCCGCCACCTCCACGCTGCGCATGTTTCTGAAACTCCTCATCATCGCATGTATTGGCCCAAAGCCTCAGCGAACTGGTCTCAAACAGCCCTGTAAACGAGCACCTGGCCAGGAGTCACAGACCCCACGAAAGTCAGCGCGTCCGTGAGACGCTTATTGCGCTGAGCCTCTCCCCGCTTCATCGGCGCTGTTTCACAGACACCTGTGTGCACGGGAAAACGTGGGCAGCTGTTGGCGTCCCCTCCGCTTAAACAATGTCTCTCACAAGCTGTGTGACGCCCATGAGCAAACTTCTTCCATTTCTGGAGCCCTCCAGAAACACGCCCCAGATTCCAGCATTCAGTATCGACCGCAAATGCCGGGCAGAGAAAACAGACCGGTCAAGACCAAAGACCTCCAAGTACTTCTACCGACGATGCAGAAACTTTCCCCTTGTTTTGATTTGGTCAGCATGCTGGGCCAGGGTGATCGTGGAGGATTTGACAATCAAAAGGATAAAATTTTAAAAATACAACAAGTAGGCAAAGAGTCCTCTGGGAGTATGAGAGCAACAGAAGATGCTGAGAGTGGTAGGGTTTTGTGGTGGGGTAAGTTGGGGCCCTACCACTGACGGGGGGCCCTCGCCAGTTCAGACCAACGCCCAGCGCTCCCCATGCACGGCCACAATGCCATGCTTCAGGCCCTAAGCCCCCTGCGTCCCCAAAGCCCGTCCTGTTGAGTCCAGGCGTGACGCAGACCAGAATAGCCACTGTCACTTGGTTTTCCCTTTCATCAAAGTCATGCCCTCCACCTGGTGGGAGTCGAGGGTCCCACCCTGACTCCACGGTGAGCAGTGCTGGGCTCTTGGGTTGCCATCAGCACATTCTTGAAAAAGTCACAGGTGACTCTCCAGTCTTCTCAGCAGCAAAAGGGTCCCAACTCCACAACTGATAAACCCCGCCAGCATCAGGGAAGCTGGATCTCAACACGCTTCCTTCCTGCAGGCATTCTCCAGAACACCCCACACGCGCCTCCTGGCCCGAGGCCCCCAGCCCTGCACCGGCCGTGAGTCCGGAGACAGCTGCTCCTTGCCCCCTCATCACAATCCATTCGGGAATTCCTGGCCATTTTAAATCCACTGTTGTAAGATGTTTTGCATTAAACGAACCTCCGTAGAGGGAGGGATTTTTCCTGGCTTGTGAAGCATTCCTGTGAAAGAAAGGCACCTCTTTCTCCATATTTAAGAGATATGCACCTTTGCTTTTTCCATCGCACCTAAGCGTTGCCCGAGTCGTGTGCCCAGGTCACCGCTGGGGAGAGACAATGCCAGGCTAGCTCCAGGGAGGCCGATGAGGGAGGAGGAGGATGGCGCAGAGCACCTGCCCCAGCCCGGCCTTCTGGGAGCCCTGCTGTCCCCAAGGCCTGAAGGTGGCCACTCCCGCTGATTTCCTGATGTTCCTCTGTTTTTAGACGGACCTAGACCTACAGCTCCTGGAGGGTAGGCCACAAGAAGGCAGACGGTCTGCACAACGCCACATGTTAGGAAGGCTTCCTGTGGATGCAAGTAACCAAAGCACACACTTGGGTGGAATTAAACAGCAAGGGAGAAATTTCTAGTAAGGACAAAATGTTGAAGCCTTAAACCAAAGGGGAGGAACATAGCCAAGAGCTCCGCAAGCCCCGTCTTGGCCCTCTCCCTCCTCTCGTCCTCTGCTCGTCCCCACCCCACCCCCACCTACGCCAGCCCCGCTCCCCTGAGGCCTGTGTGCAAGGAGCAGGTGCAGTTCCTGATCTGCAGAGCACCCCACTGCTGGCAGCGTGGCAGGGGCAGGGCAGAGGGGCGCCTGCTCCTCGTCCACAGTTGGGCTGCCCTCGGGGAAGGGCAGCTGGGGGGATCACAACCCTGGAGAAGACCAGAGAATCAGGAATATGTTCCCACGAAAAGCTGTTTTCTAGTAAGCAACAGTGGAGAAGTAACATCCAAACACCAAAAAGAGAGGGTCGGAATATAGGAAGAAAGAAACAACGATAAACTTGTAGATACAGCTAGGGAACGTGAGGCTCAAAAAGCTAATGACAAAGGACAAAGAAAAGGAGCCGAGGGTAATAGCAAAGACACATGCATGATCAGAGGCAGACAAGTCTTCCGCGGGTGTCGCTTCCTGTACCCACCTTGGCTGCAAACGTCTTGGTTTCACCATCACCAGAAGTTTATCAGAAATCACAGTGCCGCCCATAGGGCCTCACGGGCTCCCTGCTCTGCTGTGGGCGAGGGTGGTCCTGAAGCTGTTATCGTGAACAAGATCCAAGACCATCTAGGACGGTTTTCAAACAACGTAGTTAAAAAGATGCGAGTGCCACAGACTGGGGGATTATATGAGAAACAAGGCAGGGCTGTGTGTGTATGTCTACTTGTGTGTATGTGTGTATTTGCATATGTATGTGTGGGTTTTTGTATGTGTGCATGTGCATGTGAGCATTTGTTCTGCATGTATGCATGTGTTCATGTGTGCGTATGTGAACATGTATTCTGCATGCATTGTGTGTTCATGTGTGCATGTGTTATGTATGCATGTGGGATGCATGTGTGCACCTCACACACAGAGCAAATGCTCCTTCCTCCACACATACACACTGACGTGTTCCAGGATGGCCCTCACCAAAGCCCACAGGCACCTGCAAAGGGACCAGCACTTGCCAAGCCACCAACCAGCCACACAGCTCAAAGACAAGCATTCATGGGAAAGCCATTTGCTCAGGCAGGCCGCGTCTTTAATGGAAACACCAAAAGCGCCCTGAGGTGGGCAGCCCAGGGTGTGTCCTCGTCAGGAAACCTCATCAGATTGCTTCAAGCTTTCCTCAGCCCTCGTTCCAAAACACTCACTGCATCGCGACCATATGAAAACCCAATCCACAAAGTAGATGGATCTGTTTTGAATTTTTACGTAATTGGAAAAATGAAATAAATTCTTTAAAATTTGATTCTAATTTGCCCTAGCTTTTTATGGATTTTGTAGCTAATCCACCAAGATGGCACTTATTTCATTCTCCCCTTAAATCCGGGTAATACATGTATCCTTTATCCATGAATAAACATGATTGACAGCAGCACTTTCAGGGATTGTTGTTATTTAAATTTAGGTTATTTATTTACTTTTTTATTAATTAGGAATGAGAAGAAATAGAAACTAACTGGCCATCTAAAACAGACTGAAAAATGCTCTGAAGATTTATGTAGTGATTAAAAAAGATTAGGATTTTTTGCTTTCATTTGTCTGGAACATGAGGGAAATTTGGGGTCTGTTTTGAGAGCTGTAAAAGTCAAAAATTAAAAAAAGGAGAATGTTTTTCTTAGGACAAACCCACTTAACATAATAGCTGACTATGGACTCGTGTATATGAGAAAAAGAATGAGTCTTAAACGTAAGAAAGAAAAGAACGAAACAGCCCTTTAGTCCTTGTTGACACAGAAAGGAAATGAATGTGATTTTTCAGACACCCCTCACTACCTTAGCTCGATCTTCCAGCCACTTTTGAGCCACAAAGTTGGGTCATACGCCCACAAAGAATAACTGAGCACAAAAACTGAAATAAAATAAATGATAGAGGTTCCAAATTTATCGGAGCAGAACTGACTCGCACTCATTGTTTTTTCATTTTTAACATGAGGCACGGGGCTTGGTTGAAAGCCCGGGGCTGTGGTCGACATTCCCACAATTTAACACCCTTTCGTCCGAAGCAGCGTCACGCTCTAGGTGGTCCGCAATGTTTTCCTTTATCCAACTCTTTCCACAGCATGCTCCTAGCTCATGGGACTTTTTTCAGCTTTTGGGACGAAACTAGAAATTTTAGCAAGACAGACCTAAGGCCTGCGGTGTGCAACTCCGAAAATTTCACAGGCACAACAATACACAGCAACGGATTTCTTTTTACCTCTTGCAGACAACTCATTTTCCATTTGCAACCAATAATTTACAGTTAGAACTTAATGCCTGCTAGACCACGGTCATTGAAAACACATGTCAACCCTGCCAGGGCTTCAGAAACAATCCGAAGTCATTTTACTTCCCATTTCAAAGACCAAAACAGTAGCTTACATTTTTAATACATAACCAATTGTTTCAAAACATCTGGAGAGCTCTACCTTTCTGCCTTTATAGACAGATTCTTTCTTTAAAGGCAAATAGGAAAATCTTATGAGGTCTCTTTCCTACGAACCCAATACTCTCCACTCCGCTGGTAGAATTCTTTAGCCCGTGTTACTCACTGTTTCCATATTATTCAGACTCAGATACATCAGGAGTGCAATGTTATTACAAATAAAATTATTCTGCCTCGGACTGCCTATTAAATATCAAGCTCTTCTCTTCTTTGCCATAAAGCCTCATTGAAACACACATGCGAACACACAGGGACTCAGGTAGCAAAGAGCACCGCGCAGGTGGAGGGCAGCCCCTTAGGACTCTCCGCTCTCCATAAACAGCCTGTGGCACGCCAGAAACACGGGCTCTGCTGGAGAAAGTGCTTCCCAGAGAGGTGACAAGTGTGCAAAGACATAAGTTTTTAGCTGATTTTTTGAGTGTCATACAAGATGTAAGAGTGTGTGTGTGTGTGTGTGTGTGTGTGTGTGAGAATTTTAAAGGAAATACACTCACACATTTGCAAATGTCCTCCCACGCCTCAGCTTTATACAGTGGAGTCTTTCTTCAGATAACAAAAAGAAAAGTGTGCAGATTCCAAGCTAACTCTTAGTGACATTACTCTTCTATATTATTATACGTGACACCTTTTCCAATTTAAGTGCAAAAAGCTATCTATCATCCGAGAATGGTGGTAACGTCACGCGTCATGGAATTACAGTTGGGGTTTTAATGACATAGAAAATTCTATAGATTTCTGATTTTGAAAAGTTGGTTTTCAACCGTCCTTTATATATAGCCTCAATTCAAGGAAGCCAATTTGGTAGGTTGCCTTGTACATTTCTGCTGATCCCTGTCAACAGTTTCAAACTTACTCTCCAACCGAGGGACATTTCTCCATTACCCATGGGAGTAACATAGTATTCCTAGGTTTTCCTCTTTTGCAGACTAAACCACCAGCACCATCACCATAAGAAGATGCTCAGCTACTGTGTATATAAGTGTATTTGTTTTCAAAATACTTCCGTCAAGCCAGCACGATAATTACTGTTAAGATCTCCACATTTATCTCCAAAGATGATGCTACTGAAACCTTCCCAGGAAGATGCAACTGAAGACACCAACAAGCAAGGACGAGTCCTGCCAGGTAGCACGGTCCCTTGGGTTAAGACTGAAAATGCCACCTTGCAAAACCACACGCTGTTTGCAACCGGACCTTTCCTAGTCACGTCCTTTGCTGGACTGTGTTCAGCCTCCTATGGGGCAACACGCCTGCTTTGGTGACTTTGTCTTCAGCCTGTTATCACTTTGTTCACCATTTTTATTATATGTACGTATGACCAGCTAAAAGACAATTAGGAGAAAAGTTTAGAAATGTCCCAAATTCCACACTAGCCTTGAAGCAAACATCATGAGAAGGCACACCCACCCTAGCTCTCACATTAAGGCACTACAGTCACTAGCTCATTTCTTCTTTCCATTGCTCGAGGCTGCTGAGAGTGACAGGAAACGGTGCTCTTTTTCTCTGTGGTCACTTCCACTCTGCAATTCCCCCTCCCTGGGGCTCCCCGCAATCTTCACCCCCAAACACGTTGCTGAGCGGTCACTGAGGGGTGTGAGGCCTCCTGCACACTCTCTTCTACCTCACCCTCCAGGGCACCTCTGTCCTTTCCCTCTTGGTGGCCAACATGGTGGGAGCCCATAAGGAACCTTCTAGAATTAGAAAATCCCACAATGAAGGTTCTGATGGTCAGGAAATGTTGATAAAATTCCCTCAGCTCCTTTTTCCCACCCCAGACCCTAATTTCTTCCTCAGATTCCCAGTGTCCACTGACCCTCACCTGGCTGACTGCTGGCCTGACACGGCCACTTCTGTAACGGGCGTCTCCATCCCAACATGTCCCAAACCAAGCACACCCCCGCCCCCATCTCCGTTCCTACCTAAGAAACGTGCACACCAGCACCTCCGTGCTCAGGCCAGAAACCCGGAGTCATTCTTAACAATTCTCTCGCCCTCCCCTCGCGTCCAACCCACCGACAGTCACCATCTTCACATAGTGTCCTAACTACGTCCTGAATCTGATCGCTTCTCCCCACCTCCTCTGCCACCAGCCTGACCCGACCGCCACCACCCCCTCTCCCCAGGCCTCCTCACAGGGGCGTCATCTTCTCCAAACCCTCCAGAAGCTTCCAGCCCATTTTGAGAGCCACGCGGGACCCTCACAGGGCCTGCCCCGCTCCTGCTGCCTCTGAAAGCACCTCCCACAAGCTCCTGATGCCTCCCACGCACCACACTCCCGCAAGCTGTCAGGAGGACCAGCCAGCCCCCGCCTCGGGGCCCTGGGACTTGCCGTTCCCCTGCTGGGAAAGCTGCCCCCGGACACCAGCCCGGCTGCTGCCACACAGGGACGCCTGCCTGAGCCACCCCACGTGAGGTAGCACCTCACACCCCTTCCCAAGCCCTTTCCTCTCCCCCCTGCTTAACCTCTCCCTACAGTGAGTGCCACCCCTAGCGTAGCACACAGGTGCTTGTTCGTGTTTCCCTCCCCACACAAGAAGGGGAGCTCGTGATGGCAAGGGCTTTGCTCGGCTCGTGGAACAGTTCCTGACACACGCCAGGTGCCTGGCCCACACCTGTCGAGTGAGTGCACTTGTGAATGGTGTCATCGCAAAGAGCCGAGCTCAAGCGAAACTGTCCACACAAGGCCTTGACACTGATAAATCGTGATTCACCTTCTTGCTGTTGTCCTTCCTACCGCCAGTCCCCTCAGCGGGCTGCCCAGTGTGTGGCCTGATAATGGCAGCGGCAGCAGGCGCTGAAACTCCTTGGACGCCAGGGAGCCAGGCCATCCAAGAACAAGCTCCTCCGGTAGGCCGGGGACACAGCCCTCGTCCTCCAGGCACCTGGTAAACTGAAAGTAACAGCTGGAAGTCCCCAGAGCTGCTGGAGTCAACCTTTTAACAGCCTTGCAGGGCCCCAGCTACTCCGGTTCCTGCGGTACAGACGAGGAAACCAGAACTGCTAGAGGTGAATCTCCTTCCCCCAGGGCACGGAAGCAGGACTCAAAGACAGGGCTGGCCCCGTGTCCACGCGCTTGCCCATACGCCGTCTTTCCGGTGAGGTGCTCTGGGTCCCAGGCTGTCAGCCTCACGAGGCCTCCTTAATCCCATTCTCAGCGACTTGTTTTACCTGTGACCGACACTGGTCACCACACCCTGAGACCGAGCAGCTGCGCAGAGTGTGTAGACAGGTCGGAGGCCTCCTCTCCCGTAACCTGGTATGGAGGACGTGCTCTCTTAGAGGTACGGTGTCAACGGCTTAGAACCGCTGGGAAAGCCCTGCCCACCAAAACAGCCAGCAATGTCAGTGTTCACCCGTGTGCGTTAATGACTGTCCACCCCAGTTTGAGAGCAAGGCTCGTTAGTTTTCATTAGTGTCTTAAACCTCCACCTTCCGGTTTGTCCTGCAGAGTTTCCACTGTAAATTACTGTGCAGCATATGAAGGGCCAGTAACATCCTCCTGGTGGGAAAATAAAAACAAGGAACGATGATTTAGAATTCCAAGTGTGGGGGCCGCAGGCCTGTCTCTGCCCTTGCCTGAGCTGACTTTCCAAGGCAGGTCTGGATGTAAACTGTATTCGGTGATTATAAACAGTAATTAACTCAGGCTGGCCAAGAATGCATCTGGGTTCCCCAGGAAGCTTCTTTCAATAGCACCAATGAGGAATACGAACGCAGGCAGGGAGGGGTCGGTGTGCAGAGACGCACCCGGGAGCCGCTTGTTTACCAGGAAGGCCCGACGCAATCACAACATCTGCCCCTCTTTCCCAAGCGCCCACATTTGATCCCACAGCTGCCATGACTGGGAACCAAGGACCAAAATCGGTTTATCCAGCGTCAGAGCTGCAGCACTGTGCACCTCTGGCTCAAAATCTCTGGCAAGCATCAGAGGATGATAAAAAAAAATGGTTTGGAGACAATCTGGGTTCCTTGAGTCCAACATAACTGTGTGAATTCACATATCCTTTTGTTCTGTCTCTGTCAAAAGTGCACCATTGTGTCGTTCGCTTTCTGGTAGTGCCATCTCCATAGAGCGGGCGAGGTCATTCTGAGCCCCTGGAAACAGCCCCCTGGACTACTCCTCTCCATTTACACCCCTCCTTTCCTCTTCTCTCAGTCCCAGAAAGTTACAAATCGTCCTACACGTCTGTGCCACTCTGGCTCTGAGCCTAACACGGCCACATAAGTAAGTTAACACACACACACACCGCACAAAGGCGAGCCGGCCTTCGACACAGACGGTTCAGTGAGTGATCAGAGCAACGTGATCACGCTACCTACGAATCCACCGTCTCCACCCGGACTCTGGGTCAGGCGGGGTCAGGTAACGGGCAGTTACTCAGCCACAGAGTGTGATCAGTTTTCTTAGCCAGCCTTACATGGATTAGCTGACTGGGCTGTGTTGATTAGTTACACCTGTCCTGTTTTCCATGATGGCAGAAAGAGCACGTGATACCGCAGCTCTGTACGGTGTGTGAGCATTTAGCGAATTTTACTTCACACAATGGCAGTGATTATTTTTCTGAAATGTTAAAATCTGAAAGCCACTACAATTGTATGGAATGCTTCAGAGTAATTCATTGGCTCCACGGATCGTTTTCAGCTCACAAATCTCCACCGAACCTCTTCACTTTTTCCCTCACCCAGAAACAGGTCTGCTCGTTTCATTCCCGATTTACAAGGTGGATTTGGCGAGCGGTTCGCCCGCATACGCTGGTCCGGGCTCACCGAAGGCAGGTGCACACTTTAATATATGTGGGCACAGGGACTCCCTTCCAGCCCATAAAAGAATACTGGGCATGTTCTCAGGTGGAATATCTGCTCTTTTTTATTCATAAACCTGAAAATCTGAAGCATTTGTATTGCTTTCACATATTACCACGAACAAATTAGAATAGGCAGAAATAATGTTCCAACCCCGCAATGGTACCATATTAAAAGTGTCAGAGCCAAATTCTGGCCTCAATTCACGGACTGAAAGAGATCCCAGAAGTGAGCACCACTCTCGGCTCAGTGCCTTTGTGTTAACGTTGCGTAAACACAGTCATACTACACCACGGGGACAGGTAAATGCAACACCACATTTCCATCAAAGCAAGACGTGCGCACAGCCCTTCGGCCGTCCAGGAAAACGAAGAAGCTCTAACAGACACATTGTTGTTTGCATTAGACTGAACTATGAACAAGCAGCGAATGTGAGAAGACCTCCCAGAGTGACCTCAAAAGCGCCTGCGTCATCTCGGTGACTGATCCGAGATGTCGTTAGATGCGGCTCACGGTGTAAGATGAGCACAGCTGCAGGTGACGGTATCTGATAGCCACAGGTCAGTGTAGTGAACACCTCCTAAGTAGGTCTGCCCTGTCCCTGGTGCGGCCCAGCGAAAGCAGAGACGGCAAGGGCACAGCGGAAGGCCCCGTGCTCTGCGCTGCTCTAACAATTTGCATAGGCCCTGAATACAGAGTGGGTCATGCCAGGAGAGCAGCCTGTCCTTTCGCTCGTGTCCCGGACAGGCAGTAAGGGACTCACACACATCTGCAGGCAGAGTGGCAAGCCCACACGGCACACACAGGTTCTCAAGAAAACGTGTCCTCAGTGAATGAATGCATTGAAGAAAGACCCACGGTTGAATGAACTAATGTTAGATACAGAATGAAACTGTAGGTTCTGATAGGACTTTGAGAAACTAAAAAAGTCAAAGCCTTCATCTTACAAAGGAACAAGCCCAATTTGTCAACAGATGTCAGATGACGCACCCAAAGGTGTGCACATCAGTGGTGTGGAACAGAATCTGGATTATTTCGCTCACATCCTTGTGTTCCATGTTGTTTGAAGTCACCAAATTTATAACACAGCAGTTCTTGTCTTTAATACCCTCCATCCATGTTGTACCTGGACAGAGTCACGCAAAACAAGGGTCAGGCCTGGAGCCCCGACCGCACGGGAGCAAGGCTGCACCACGCCGGGCGGCGGCGGCAGGCAAGGCCAGGTGGCTCTCGGCAGCATTATGCAGGCGTACATGGGAGTCTCACTTACAGCAACTACAAATCGCATTTCTAAGACTTTGCTCTTTGTCTCAACACTCGATTTCTGTGCCTTGAGAAGAATCGACCTGGATGTCCCAAATTCATCATGTACGAAATTGAACCCATTGCACCCTCTGAAATCTACAACCCCATGGTGTTCCCCAGTCCCCAAGACGACCTCCAACTTACCTTTGCTCCCCCTCAGACTCCCCCTGCACGGACTCACCCAACCCCACTAGTAACTAGCACAGCTTCCAACTTTCACTGAAGCGTGGCTAAGGCTGAGCGCAGTGCTCAACACTGGACCCAGGTGATCTCATTTCACCCCAGCAGCCTGTAAGGTGGGTGCTGTTACCATCCTCATTTTACGGATGAGGAAACTGACTTGGAAATTGGTCCACAATTAAACCCTTAGTGAGCCACAACTCAAGTCAGCCCACGTGGGAAGTTTAGGGCCGTGTTTACAGCCAGGAGAAGGGAGAGCAGGACCACCCCAACCGGACCGTAGATCAGGAGATGTTCTCTAAATCCCTTTTTTAAAATATGCTTGACATCAAGCAAACCCGGATAATTCACGTACGCACAAGCGAACTTACTCCTTCCACATCCTGCTCCGGGACCAGCTTCTCAGCAGCCTGGGCCCCCCTCGCCCACCCACTGCCTCTGTTCCCTTCCCTTTTCCCATCTCCCCCGCATGCCACTCTCCCCGGCAGGGAGCAAGGCCCTACTACATTTACGTAAGTTGTTTCAGCCATCTGAGGATCTGAGGACATCTTCAAAATCGTTCCCATTTTACAGCTACGCCGCGGCACCGCAGATTTGGCCAGAGCGGCTGCAAACGACATCTCAAAGCAAAACGAGAGCGTCACAGAACAAACCGACCGTGCCCTGTCGTGCGCGGCACCCTCAACCATGCTCATGCAGCACAGAAACTTACCCCAGTTTCCCGTCCCGGTATCTGCGACGATCTCTTTGCACAGACGCCGGCTCCGGCGCCCTTTCACGGTGCCCCGGAGACACTGACGCGCTCACACGCCCAGGCACGTGCCCTGAAGTGGCTCGGGTCCAGCCAGGGAGCGTCCCCTCCAGAGCCACAGTCCACCCTTTCCTGCACAATCCCTTATCCGCAGAATCTAAGATTCAGCTTTGCTCATCAATAGGTGGCGAGTGTGGTGTCACCGTGCTCTTCTGTCAGGACCTCACTCCACATCGCCTCGTTTCCCCAAGGGAAAGGCTGGATATTAAATTCCCTCACGCAGGACCCAGCATCTCCCCGTCACGAGCTTAGCACTGGGCTGCCGCTCAGGCTGGGCTTTGTTTCCTCCACACGAGGGTTTTGATGGGAAAGGGAAAAACTGGGCAGAAAATCCACCAGGCCCTAGAGCAGCCCAGACTTTCTGACAGGGTCCACACGGCCCGTCTCTCGCACGCCACTGCGAGGGGCACACGGCACTTGTCCGGTTTCGGGTCAGGTAGGCTACACTGGAATCAAGTTTAGTTCAGTTGAAGAGACACCAACACAAGCATCAAAGTGAGGAAAGGATCTTCAGAAATACTGATTTCCACAAGCAGGGTGTTTCCAGGGTGCCCATGTGCCGGTGACAAGGTATTTTCAGATAAGGGTTTACCTCACCAAGGGCCTGCGGGCTGGTGAGACTCGGGGCCAGGGCCCACCCGCACTGCACAGCTCTGTGGGCGCAGCCGTGGCACAGTGGGGTTAACAGACACATAGCCGGGCCCCGGCTGGGGACCGTTGCTCAGGAAAATAAGCAGGGCATGTCTGCAAAGGACCATTTAGGACGCACACTGGAGAGGCGAAACTCCCTCTCAGACTGCGTGAATACACTGGCCTTCACTCATTGGCGGAGCTTCGGACACCTGCGAGCAGAAGAAAGATGAAGCAAACGAGAGGGTGGCGGATGGGCCCAGGGAGGGATCTGTTGATCTCACACCCTCCCCGGCGTTCACTCCCTTCTCCTGGCCTGGTGCTGTTACAGTGCACAATGTACTTGTGGGGAGAGGCGCAGGGAAACAAAGGCATTACTAGCAAATCGCGAGAATAGCCTGACCTGCTGCACAAAGTCAGAAAGCAGCACAGTCCACGGCCCCCAGAGGAGCTGGGTTGCCAGCACCAGTCGTGCGGACGGCGGGCACCTGCCTGTGTCACCACGCTGGGCGCTCCCGCATGTGGTCAGCTGCGCCTCACAGGACGCCCGTGGTCACAAGCACAGCCCCCGAGCACGTGCTCACTCACTGAGGCTCAGCTGCCACCTTGGGATCACCGGGCGTTGACGCAGCTCCTTCTGAAAAGACGGAAACCCCAAGGAAGCCCAGACCTGGGTCCAGAGCAGCTCACGCTGAGAATTTTGCTTTGCAGAAACCAGGCCCAAGATGACGCCTGTGGCCTGTCCAGCAGTTCCCAGGTCTGGGCAGGAGGCGGTTCCCCTAACTGGACAAGCTTGATCCTGCATGGACCACGTTTCCGCATGACAATCTTCTGTGAATGATCATTGCAGATGTGTAATAATGAACGTGCCGTATCATGCACCAAAAAAAACAAGTGTTTTGGTTTCCACGACAGACAGTAGGGCCATCCGTGGTGACTTTGTGTGAGGAGGAGAATCCAGATGACTCGCTTCTACCGCTGTGACCGCCAGAAGGAGCTCAGCTCTCAGCACTGGTGCAATCACTCCAAAGGTTCAGGACCAGCTCTGGGCGTCAAGGATCCCGCATCTGTGGAGCTGGGACAGACACAGGCAAAACATGAGCATGTGAACACAGTAATTATTCAATCTGCACCAACCAGGGCACGTCTGAAGATGGGGCACAGACTACAGGTGCCTCCAGGAGGAGGCGGGCGTCGGAGGGTATGCCACTGGGTGCTGGCCCAGGTGTGGGGGCTGCAGGTGGCCAGCTGCCCTTACCCCCATGCTTTTCTAGGAGGGGAAGCAGCACTCCACTTCTGCACCTGAATAACTTAGACCATGTTGTCTCTCAGATCTCTGTTATCCCTAAAGGCACCATATTTCATTGATATAAGAGATTATGTATTATATAGGCCAGCTTTGTTTGTTTCTCCACATCCAGGTCCCACTTCACCCCTCCTGGCCCAGGTGGGCTCAGGAGCAAAGGAGGGTCCACCGTGCAGCGCAACTGGAGGCCGTGGCGGGGGGAGGGTCCCAACACCTGGGCAGGCTGACAAGGACACAGGACTTGGCCACTGAAACACACGCCAGCCGCCACACCCGACGGCTGGGAATGTGCTCTCACATGACGTGCTCTACCCTCTGCACTGGGAGGTGACTGCTTTCAGAATTTAGCGTTAAAGTCACTGGCTGAGCTTTTAAGAGTTTGAAAGGCAATGTGGTCTAAGGAATAATAACAGTTATCATTTATTGAGTGCTTAATATTTGCCAGACACTCTGCTAAGTACTTAACATTTATTATCTCAGCTAATTCCCACATCAACCCACGAGGGAGGCAATATTATTATCCTCACTTTTACAGATGATAAAAATCAAGGCACAGAGAATTTAAGGAACCTGACCAAGCTCACACAGCAGGTAAGGGGTTAAGGCAGGGGTTCAGACCCCAGCCTGTCTGAATTCAAAACATTAACCTGGGGTCACAGAACCCAGATTCCGTCTTCTACTCTACGCCTGAGGTCGGGGCACCCTTAAGCAAATCACTTCCCTTTTCCCTGCATCTCCCTGGCTGCTCCCAGGCTGGCTCATCTCCCTGTATCCTCCGTGTCCCGGGCTGGCAGGGCCACCTCTGCTCCACCAGAGTCAGAAATCCAGGTCACCACGAAGCAGGTGCCCCGTGAGTGACTGGTGAGGGCAGAAAACCAAGCAATGGACATGGGCGAGAGGTCACAACCTGAGGGACAAGGAGGAGAAAGAAGACTGTCCCGTGGGTTTCGGAAAAGGGTCACCCAGCAAGGGTCACAGGAGAGACCATGGCAGGCGAACCACTGACCGTCCCCCACGCACCCCGGGAGAGGCTCCTGTGCACCAGGTTCCCACACAACAGCCCGTGCTCCTCACGGGGGCTTCCACCCGGGTTCCCCCCACACCCGCCGTCCCTTCTGCAGCCCCAGGGCGGGGGTGGCCAGTCGAAGGAAACACTGTCCATTTCCCCGTGGGCTCCGGAACACAAAACCTAAACGCTGACAGAAAATGGACCGACAAGAAGCTGCAACTTGCGGAGAAGACTCGTCTTAAATCCTGGCGCCGGTTCAAGGCAGGGTTTGAGCAAGGAAGGCTGCGTAGACCCTGCCGGGACAGGCCTGGGAAACAGGAGCCCAGGACGGTGGAAGCTGTCAGGAGAAGAAACAGGAGGCACTTTGCCACCATGTCACTACCAGCAAAATTCCATCTAACAAGACAACAAAGTGAGCATAAATATCATGAACCAAAGAAGCCTGGGCTTGGGAAGTACGAGGAATTCCTCCTTTCAGATCAAAGCCTTTACAGATAAACACACTGTAGGGAGAGAAGCAGGCCCGGGATGAGGGGGAGGCCGAGTCTGAGCTCCTGTCTTCCTTGCAGCCGTCCCTGCCGGGGAGAACGCCTGCGCTCATACCTCAGCAATCAGTGAGACCCCCCTCTGCAGGCGGGGGCCCGGGCCGCGTGGAAACGGCCTCTCTCTGCTTCTTTCCTCCCATCCTGGTCGCGTTTGCTGAATACCTGCCCCGTGCCAGAGGCAATGCTAGTTGCGCTTCATCTCCCCTCAATGGCCCCATGAGCCCTAATTTTACTTAGAAAACCGAGGCTCTGAGTGCCAGAGACCTGCCCAAACCTCACGGCCAGCGCCCCAGAGAGTGAGGGATCAAGTACAGTCTGGCCGATCCTGCAACCCACACTTAGAAACTGTGTTTTCGGATGATTCATCACCTACTACTCAGTAAGTTCCTGCAAAGTATCCGTAAATGTTAAGTAACAACATCAAATAATTTAAACCAGTGTGATCTGGGGACTCCCTCTGGTCCCTGAGATCCTGTCAGGGCATCTCTGAGGTCGAAGCCCTCCGCGTTTTCCTTCCCCACTGTCATTCCGTCAGGAACGCCCAGTGGAGTTTTCCAGAGGCTACATGGATGTGCCGGCACCTTCCTCCCGTGGCTAATGAAACGTGTCCTTCTCTGTATCCTGCGCTTTACATCGTCCTCAATTTCAATTTCTAAAATGGTAAATGTTGACAATATAACTCTCATAAATGAAGTCTCTTTGGGGACCTCAATAATTTTTTTCCTCGGTAATTTTAAAAGCATAAAGGAATCCCAAGAGCAGCAAGTTTGAGAACTGCCAATTTAAATCAACTAGATCAGACCCTGATACATAGACGTGCTAGCAGTTTTTCACTGTCTACCTTTTATTGTTAACTGACCACACTAAAATGTGGAAATCCTATTTAATCTGAAGTAGGCGTGGCACTATTTATAAAATGGGTAAGTTCTATCGTTTTCACAAGGTTTATATGGCATATTTGAAGTTTGGAGGATTTTCAGGAATGTATCATAAAACCACCTTCCACAAACTGTCTCTCAGGAAACAGTAATGATAACACAGCCAGTCAACTCTCATTTTCAAGCAGGTTATTACGAACTTGCAAAATTTCTGGAATCATCATTTTTATTATTATTCTGTGAAGCAGCAAAGTCTTCCCACAGATCTGAGGTCTTATCAACTCAGTTTACAGAGGTATCCACTTTCTCCAATTTTCCCTTAACTAATAACTCGCTGCAATTTTCACCTACTATGATTTCGTCTTTGCTAATCTGGACACACAGGCCCAGGCAGAGAGTGGTGTTTGATTTGAACAGGGCTTTATCTAGCAGGGTTTGGGCTGCTTGTCTTAGCTAATTTATTAACACATAAAGCTATTCAGTGGTGTTTTAAAATTCTACTTCAATAAGTAATCTCGTTAACAAAATAAATAGAAAAGTAAAAACCTATCCTTTGATTTATAATCAGGAGACATGCAGATCCATAAACAAATGAAACTTAAGCAAAATTAAGAGTCCTATTGAATTCAAGAGTGTTAAAATTATAAAATAACACAGGGTATATTACACAACTTAGGAAGATGGACCTGGACAACACCGACGTTTAGAATAAATTAGTACGCCTGGAAGAACGCACATAAATCTGTCGGCAGCGTGTGTCAGAGCCGGAAGAATTCGGAAACACTTGGAAAAGAACAAAATGAACATTTTTTTTTTTTTAGTTTTCCTAAAGTGAAAGTTTCTCCAAGCAGAGACTTTGAAGAGTCTCAACTGTGATAACTCTAAACTAGAACATAAAGTACTTAGAAACAAATATACAGAAAGACATTGTGTCAACCAGGAATTCTGTTGGCATTCACCGTGACCTCATTGCAAAGTTATATTATTTTCTCCACGTTGTGTTTTCTCCAGAGAGATTTCCTGTCAACTCCTTCTTATGCCCTGGCTTCATTTCCACAATAGCACCTAAAAACTCTTTCCAACACATCGCAGCGGAGGCCCTAACAACGAGTGAGCTGTCACCAAGGCTTCCTAAGTTTGAAATAAGAAAACTCCGCAGGGCTGAGAGCAAGTGTTTTACTGAAACTGAAGTTGCTATGAAGTCATCTTCCTCTGAAACCTCAGGTGAAGCTACGCAGGGCCCACACCCTGGTTCCGACGCAGGCCTCACCATGCTGCGATGCCACCACGCGTGGCTGAGGCGGCACTCGGTGGAATCCTGGTGCTGCTGCTCCGTGGGAGCCTGGGTGGCAGCCACCACGCTGGGAGGTCTGGCGTGGGCTCTGCGCCATCCGCCTGGCCAATCCCTGCACAAGTACCTGGGTTTCAGAATCTCAAAATAAAATTTATTATTTTGGCAACACTACTTAAATGTACTAAATTTTAAAAGACTAATACCAAAAAAAAAAAAAAAACCCTTGAGTTATCACTGCATACACCACAACAAGTTGAAATAGAAGAAAAAAAAAAACACCAAATTTTTAAAAATACATTTAAGGCACTGAGAATTTGTTTTGAATTAAATGGGAAGCCCATTTTATTATAAGGCTTGTTACCTTAGAGCATTTCCTAAAGCCATACTCTAACTCATCTGTGGAAGTGGTGAGAAAGCAGGTACTGAACGTGTGATGTCCTTGCGAAACCCATTTTCAACTTCCTTCAACAACTAGAGGTTAGGGGGAAGACCACAGGCAGGCTGTCCATCTGCTATGGCAGTGGCGCTTCACGGTCATTTTATCAGGTGGCGGGTGTGCATTTGTCCCATCGGTGTCCCTAGTGGAGACTGGCTGTTAATCAATCAACGCAAATCACTCTACTATGCACAGGAAACCAGGAATTATATAGGACCCCATTCAGAGACTGGAAGAAACAGACAAACAAATGCTGAGACTCAAAATACTAAGAACAACGGTAGGAGTATTAAATGTTTGGGGAGACATCTGCCCCCAACACACACATGCCTTCCTGGAGTTGCTGTGGGGAGCAACTTGCACTAAAACAGCATTCCTAGCTCTTCTCCACCCCTCACTGCTCCCCTGGGGAGAAGTAACACCTAACCCACCAGGGTTACGGAAAGAATCAGAGCAAGTGCCCGGCCCCTTCCACACCCTCCCCAGCCTGACTCACTTCCAGCAGAGGGCCCTGCGCCGGCCTCGCCCCCGCGCTGGGCCAGGCTTCCCCCTGCGCGTTGCCTGCGCTTGGGCAGAGCTGGGCAAGTGTAATTCAGTGGGAAACGTCGCCAGCCACTTATCCGCAGAGCTACGTTACATCTTCCGCCCCGACTTCTTTCCCTTTCGCTCTCAACGGACACAGACTCAGGTGAGGCAGAGAAGAGTATTTATGGGCTCCCTAAATCCCAGTATCTGGTGCACTGACTGAGCCCGTTAGGAAATCCAGGAGGACTGGCGTTGGGAGAGCAAAGTCACACACAGAGGAGACCACAGGGCTCGAGCCATAGTAAGTGCAGGTCACGCGGGACTGCGACCTTGCAGCTAGCTCGTAGCTCGTGGTATTTTGTCGCAGGCTGGAATTCAGCAGATACTGGCCACCGGGGTCTCAACAGGCAGGAGGACACGCTGGCGTCTGGAAAGCAGGCCGGCTACGGGGGCAGTGGCGCGGGCCTTAGCGAGACAGGGCGGCTGAAGCGAGGATTTTCTTGCGGGAGGCGGGAGGGCCTTTCTCTGCGGGCCTTCGGCGTCAGAGTGCAGAGCGGTGGCCAGCGTCCTGGCGTGGCTGGAGGCGGGGACACGGGGATTCACCCTGTAGACGTTTGAGCTCCTCGTGCGCCACGGAGCTCTGCGTGATGTTTGGCTTTAACCAGCGTTTGGCAGGCGTGCTTCCCCGAATCCCACGGCCTGAGCTCAGGACCCAACGAGGAATCTGAGAAGGAATATGAGGCTCTTGCGATGGCGCTGCTTCCCACTGGCTATTACAAGTCACCCCGCACACCATGATGGCTTAAATTGGACAGCTTTCATGAATTATATTAGGGTCTGACTTTAGGTTTCAGAGACATGAACTATGGCTTTGTCCTCAGCAGGATTGCAAATTTTTATTAATAATGACAGGAAAAGAAGCATTGTTTTGCTCACTGGTGTATTCCAAGTGTGCAGAAAAGTGTCTCGTCCACAGTAGGTGCTCTCCTCTAATAAATGCCTGAACAAGGGCATTTGTTAAAAAGAAAACAGGCCCCAATCATGAGCTGAAGTCAAGAAATGACTCGGTAAAATGATTGCAACCCCAGAAGTTAAGAATGCATTTTAAAAGGCCCGTGCCTAGAATACCCTGTATCTAGGAATTCAGTTTGCTTGGATAATCAAAGAGAAACCAGATTGGCTTGAAAAGCAGGCTTCAGTCTTATTATCAGATCTGGAGTGTTCTTTTATAATGAAATCAAAATAAAGGAAGACAAAAGAGGTATCCTTAAAAGAGATGTCGAGATTTGAGAAGCTGATTTGAGGCTAAAGAGATATGAAGGGGAAATGACATCTTAATGGCAGATCACAAAGGGAAAAACAGACGTCCTTGGGGTTCGCTGTTTGAAAGAGGGTATTAGAAGAGGGCTAGATTTCAGCTATTACAGTTCAAAAAGGATAAAAGGCCCTGCCCAGAGACATTCATGAGCAAGACGAGACAAGCTCTCAGTAGGCAACCTGGAGTGGTCTCCCCAGTAGAGCCTGGGTCCTGGAAACTCCTGAGAATCCCATCTGAAAGCTGTCGATGGTCTAGGAGTCTGCAGGGGGCTTCACTCACCGAAAATAGTATAAAGGGGCTTCAAACTCCACATTCCAGAAAGACTCAGATAACATGTAACCTGAACATTATTTCACTACAAGTAGCCATTAATAGAAATGGTAGGCTAAAAAGTAGCAAAATTCTATTACATGGCAGCTGAGCCTGCAAGAAAGAAAAACTCAAGACACCAAACGTAAGGGAGCAATTGAAATCACAGGAGCTGACTCGCGTGTACCCTGAGAGGTTCGCAGATGGGGTGCCAGTGTTGGCGATGCTGGGGCTTGGGTTTTCACACCCACACGGCAACAGGCAGCAAGGCCTTGGTCCCATTCAAGGTGGGGAGTTCAAACCACAATTGCTCCATCGAGCCAGAACTCTCGGGGGACTGCCTGCATCTTCAGCGCGTGGCTGCACACGGACTCTCCCACGAAGCCTGGGATTCTCACCCGCCTTGGCTTGGAATCCAGGAGGCAAAATAAAATGAAGCCGAAACCCATGATTATAAAACCCTGAACTACAAATAACTTACGGCTTGGGATTGGAATTAACCTAGGAATGCCACGAGCTGATAAATGATATAAAGATTCATCCGGGGCCAACTCCAGGACTCCACACAAAAACAGGCTTAAAACTATGTTGTGGAGATATGCCTTCCACCTCCATCCCCGCAGGACTGCAACCGCTAAAGCTCTGCTAAGCTAAGGATGAGCTCACAACCCAAAATCATAAAACACGCGGAAAAATAAACAAGAGCAGGAGTTAGTACAATCGGCAAAGGAAAGAACAGGATCTCAAGAATTCAGAGAAGAAAACAATTTCCTAGAGACCATAACATGGACATGTTGGAATAGATTTAAAACACAGACGAATGTCTTACAACCATAATAAAGGAATAGGCAGCATGTAGAGGTACCCACTAGAACTCCCAGAAGTAAAGAACACAGTTATTAAAATAGAAAATTCAACAGGTACAACTGCAGATTATGCACAGGCTAATGAAAAACTATTAAATTACAAGGTCTGAGGGAATTACCGATAATGCATATACAGATATAAAGGATGGAAAATATAAGAAAGAGAGTCATAAACACGGAATAAAATGAATAAACACAGTTTACATTAGAAGCTTAAAACACTTTACTATCCATCGTGTTCCTCCTGTTTTACCGTTGCCCAGTATTTCAATTTCACTTCTGTTTTATCCCCCAAACTGGGTGATCAATAGTTCTGTAGCCAACACTCCTTCAGATTTATTCACATTTGCCAGATTTTTGCTCAAAATAACTTTTTACATCCTCTGCTTTTTTTTCCACGTTCACCATCCTTCATTCCAAAGTACTTCTTTTATCTGTCCTTTCAGCGAGGCTCTAACGCACGTTCCAGAACAGCTTGAAACGGATTAAAGTCCTAACTGTGAAAAGCAAAACTAGGAAAACGCACAGGAGACATCCTTTATGACACCGCAGCATGGGAGGATTTATTTAACGTAACACAAAAAAAATCATGAAGAAAGAGCATAAATTTGATAGCACAAAACTTCTGCATGACAGATGAAAAGCCAATCTGTAATGAGGAGGAGACACTTACAACCCAAACCACACAACCAACGAAAGAGGATTTTTATGTAAAGAAGATGAGTGATCAATATGAAGTTAACTCAGCAATAAGACAATTATATGAAAAGGAGGAATCCCAAATGCCCAATAAACATTTTTTAAAAAATTATTTTCAAGCTCTCTCTAGTAAACAGAGTAATGCACGTTAAAATAAAAAGAAGATGTCTAACATCCATCTGATTAACAAAAGTTATTACGTCTGATAACAGGAAGTGTTGGTGAGAAGACAGGAACTCATAGCCATTCGTTAGAATATGAACTGTTTCAACTCCACAGGGAGCAGTCTGGCCAGGCTAAAGTTAAAGGTGAGCGCACGTGGCAAGACGCAATCCCACTCTAGTTGCCCACTCTAAATGCCCCGACGCTCGTATCCTATCAGCAATGCACTAGAATATCTGCTGCGAAACAATCTGTCACTCAGAGGGGAAATGGATAAATAAATCGGTATGTATTTATATGACAGAACATTGCACAGCAGTTTAAGTAAATGAATTATATTTACATAGATAGGTCTCAATATTATGTTGAGTAAAAAAATGAATTGCAAAATAATGTGGCATCATTTATGTGCATTTTAAAGCATAAAAATGGCACGTATTGCCTGTGGATATATCCTTCTGTAGAGAAAACCAAAAACATGCGTAGAAAGAACGCATTCCAACTGCAGGACGGCGATTCCCGCAGCAGAAGGTGGAAGGAAGGAGAAAGAGAAAGAAGCAGCTGGCTTCAAATTTTATTTATTTTAATGAGATTATTCAAAAGGCTTTTTTGAAAACGAAATCATTATATGGAAGTAGGGAGGAGGAGACCCAGGTAGAGTTCACAGCAAGAAAGGAGGGCGCCCCTGAAGACGAATGCCAAGGAGGGGCGGGGAACACCGCTCAGACAAGCAAGCGCTGGATTTATGTATTAACAACAGCTACAGTTGTTCTCTTATTTATGTCACAGCTGATTTTAAAGCAAATTTGGAGCAATTTACAACAGACGGCACTTTTGCAATGGACCTATTAAATGAGAATAAAAGAACTAGCACTCTAAAGTGAAGATATCTGCGACAGAAGATCTGGGCTGGGGCAGGCACCCGGTGACGTCCCCGTGTGGTGTTGGGATGCAGGATCTGAGACGGACTATCTGGGTTTGAACCCAGCCTCCACGACTAACTCGCCGTCACCTACACCAGCCAACTGCCTCCGTAAACGCCAGCTTTCTCCTCTGCGAAATAAGAATCATATCGGCAGCTACTTTGCAGGGCAGTTATAAGGATTAAATGAAGGAATTATGTTAAGTACTTACTTAGCACCTCGAAAGAGGGCTAGTAAGTACTCAATAAACGTTAACTGTTATAATTACTATTTTTATCATGGAAGTTGAGCATAGAACTTAATTCTAAGCTGTCTACCAGCTAGACTAAGCAAAAAAGTAACTCAAGCAGTTACACAGATCCCATTGCTTAGGGCAGGTGGACAAACGGATGGATGGATGGATGGAAGGATGGAAGGATAGAAGAGAGGAGGGAAGGAATGAATGAAAGAGTGGGGGAGGGAAGGAAATTTCTTACTAGTTTGAAGTTTGAAACATATTGCTCCAAGTTCTGGATTCCAAAAAGGTTTTTCCATGGTTCTCCAAATAATGGACCTGAATCAGTAAAACAGATATCTGGTACAATATAAACTTAGAAACTCCAATTTCCTAGTCCTCTGAATTTCACTACAAAGAAAACTAAGGCCCTAATAAATGTTCCATGCCTCTGACACAGCAAGAGAGTCTCTGAGGAACACACAGATAAGCCGTGGCAGATACTTTGTTAGGGTTCTACAAAGGCTACTGGGGGCCAAGTATCAGCAAGCAGACGAAACTTCGCAGCTTTTTCCTAATGCATTCCTCATTGCTAGAAAAGGATTTTCAGTGAGTGGCAAAGTCACAAAGGATTAAAATTTAAAAGACCACGGCCTTTCCAACCTCCTCCCCAGAAAGTATCAAATCTTAGAATTTTATTCTTCCTAGGTTTTTCCATTGGCTTAATCGCTGTAGCATTGCATACAAGAAAAATTCCTTTGAACAGGTGCCCTATTTATGAAGACATTTATAGCCACCATAAAAACATAGAAAAATGATTATTCCTCCTCCCCTCCTCACTCTTTCTGCTACAGAGGTAGAGCGGTAGATCGCATCTGAACCGCGTGCCCCGTGGTACTTACCTCGCCTGGATCTTCCTAGATGTGCGCAAAACAAAGTTGGGGGTTCTTTTTTCCTCATTTCCACCGCAATTCCAATATGTTTCTCCAGGGCTAACTGTAACTTTGAATTTGCAGAGAATCTTTCAAATGGCCAATAATAATAATGAATTGTTGTATTCAGGAAGACTCTGTGCTTAATTTCATACCCATAAATCAATATTGCTGATTAAAAAAGACTGTACAAACAGGTATTGCCTTTGTAGTTTAAAGGAGAATATTCAAGATCCTAAATGCTTGCTGTCATTATGAGGAAAGCTTCATGAACTTAATTCTTTCCTTAGCAATTATCTTCTTCACAATTATCTGTCTTACAAAATCATAAGGACTAAATGGTATCTTTATACTGAGGGCTCTACATGTATTACAGTGAAGAACATTAGAAATTCCAGGGCACTCTCCATGACACAGGAAATAACAGGAGTAGAAGACTTATTTGAATCATCTTGGCATGAAAGCAAAATTCTTAAAATTCTCTCTGCCCTTTTGTCATACCCATACCAGCATCCTGCAGAAACTGGGAACGTGGAGGCAGCATGACTAATCTTGGCCAAGCAGGTTATGAACTCCTCTGCAAAATGACCCCCGTGCTGCCAGTGACACTTGCCCTGCACCTCGAGTGTGAAATCTGGGTGTCCTATGTGGTCACAGTCCCAGCCCTTGCCTCTCGCGTCTGCATTTCGTGACGTGCCTCTCAATGCAGAGAACAGGGACACTGACGTTCTTCTTGGAAGAAGGTTCAGCTGGAGCCAGAGTCTTGGGACCGAGACATTCATTGAAGAGGTTAATTAGTTATCTGAAGAAGAAAGAGGTTCAGTGCATGTGGTTGGAGCAAAATCGTCTGAGGCCGCTTGCCTAGGAATCCCGCAGAAGACTCAGGCAGTCACTTTCCCACTCTGTCCCCACCTCCCAGCTCCCGTCCCGCGTCCTCCTCCCAGGAAGTCAAGTGTGTCAAAACGGAGCCTGTGTCTTGTCTAGAAAGACTCGAAGGCGGCCATCCCACACACACATAATATGAAATAAATACTGTAAAAGAGATGGTGAGAAATGACGCTGTGGCTTAGCCAGGCTGGGGAACCTGGGGAGAGTGTCTGCAGTGGCGCAAACAGCAGCTGGGAAGCGAGGTGCGGCCCGCGGCCTGACCCTGCGTGCAGAGGTGGGGGGCAGGGCGAAGTATGCGCTCTGTTTTGTAACCTTAATTTTTATGGCTATCTGCTGGTGGGCTGTTTCGCCTGGTTCTGGTCTATTTCAACATCCATTTATGCTCCACAGCTAGCTCTTTAATAAACACATTTTTTACTCTACCTTGCCAAGCAGGAGTCCTCAGCCCTGGACCCACCCCAGCAGTCGTAGGAGGTCTCTTCCATCTGACGTGGGGAGCGAAGGCGTCTACCGAGAGCCCTTTTGCCTGCCCCTCCCCGGGGCAGCCGGCACTCTCTGCAGCTTCCATCCCGGGCCCCGACCGGGGCCCCCAGCGCCGTAGAGAATCCTGACCCCATCTTGCCCCTGAGTGCCCTGGACGTGATCTCGTGGTGAAAGAATCCACCTTGCCCGTCAAAGCCGAAATGAAATGAGCTAACAGCACTTGCAATTCGTATGCAATGTTTTTCCGTCTCTGAATGAGTAAGCCAGAAACAGACGAAAAGAATGTTGCTCAGAGAGAAAAGTTAGAAAAGATAAACGGTGCCACCCAAACAGCCATGCAGAGCTGACACCGATACCGAGGACACCCCCTCACGAGGGAGGCTGGGAGGCCACCTGGGGTGGAGAAGACAGCGAATGGCTGGGGTTTCAGACCGAGGTGGGGTGACCTTGGCTCTGATGCTTATTAGCAGGATGATGACAGGGAATGACCCGGCCCCTCTCAGCCTCAGCTCGCTCATGTGAACCACAGTGTCTACGCTCCCATTCTTGTCAGGATTGCATGCCACTATGGGGCACGTGTCACAAGCTACGGCACACGTGGCACTTCTAGCATGGTGCTGGCACAGAGGGGAGCACGCGGGAGGGGATTTCTTTACCCTTCGTGCTGGTCAAGCCACAATGATTTGGTGTGACCCAGACTCCTGGTCTCTCCCGGACAGCCTCCCCCCACCACGACCCTGAACAGGACTCGGGACGGTGCCCCGACATTTCAAACGCAGTTTGCTACAAACCAAATCTCCATGCATTTCTTTTATTTATTATATTATCTGGCCATGCTTGAAATCATCTACAGAAATGCAGGACTCTTGGTTACTAGCTTAAAAACTAGAAACGATTTATACTGTCATCATTTCATTCAATGGAATGAAACATGCATGCTCATTGTCTTCACAAAGTCCTGTGATGGAAGGAGACGCTAGATCATCCTAAACCAATTTCTGTCAAATATTCATCCAAATTCACAGGCAGGATTGTTAATATCTTTAATTAAATCCAGTGCCAAGTTTCATTGGGGACGATATTTCCCAAATTCTCCTAAATGTGACTTTGGGAGAATGTACCTTGAGCAGGTGTCCAGCCCAGTGAGTGCTTATCGGACACTACAATGGCCTAGTGATAGAAAAGTTTTCCTCGACGTAGAGTCGGTATCAGGACGTTCATTCGAGCACACACATTAATGAAAAGCAGAGGCAGATTCAGAGTATCAGAAACAAGATCTAAAGACTTTTCTCCCACAAACGTGCTGAACTTTAAAGTCAGGACAGTGATGCCCACGTGGGTGATAGACAAACCCTGCAAGCTTGAGGCAGTCTGGTCTCCAAAACTTGGAAAGAGCAGGTTTAGAAATTGTTTGCATACTCGTCTCAGCCACAAATACAAGTTCCGGCTTACACATCTAGGGTGAACAGCAGATTTAATAAATGACAATACTCCAGGATTTCTCCCCTGTGTGAACAGGATCTTTATGAAAATAAGTGTTTTAGGGGGAAAAAAAAGAGAGATACCCAGGGGTTTCCAGGTTTGGTGGGCACAGAGAGAGCCAACACTGGACATGCCAAGAATTTGCCCGGAGAGAAAAAGGAGGCAGTAGAAGAAACACAGAAATAGAAACAGAAGCAGAGACAGCCACAAGGAAAAGGGAAGGGACAGGAACACAGTGCAAAAGATGAAGGTCGCCTCACCACACCTCATGGGCCCCGAACGTGACAGCAGCTATTGCAAAGTTGCGCGATCACAGTGCTGGCACGGGAGGGGAGATGGGGGAGCCCCGCACAGGGCAATAAGCCGTCCCCCCCACTGGCTGAGCTCGTGAACCACACCACTCATTGCATTTACGACATAAGAAACAGGCTTGGCACCATGTACACATGTGTGAGAGAGTGCACAAGAATCCTTAACAAGCAGCTCATCTCTCGGGATTCGAGGTGACTTCCCATTACCAACTTCTCTTAATGATTTTCTTGGTTTGAAAATGAAAACAAAATAGAGTTCAAGTAGACACGCTTACTGTCCCCACCCACCATGGGATATTGCCCCCTGACACATACACCCCAATTCCTTCTTATTTACCATTTTTAGAAGTTGTCCTCACCTGCCTAGTGGACACATTTAAATTCAGTTGAACCTCAGTAAAACTTCAACTTTTTTCTTCCACACCAGACTTAAAGCAGAAATGGTCCTTTGCAGCTTACCCCGAAATCAGATGCCTTCGGACTGAAAGCTTTCTAGGAAGATGCTTCAAGAACCTGTATTTATAATAAAATGCAGCATCTTCTCCTGAAAGGCAGAAGTCCTAGCTATGGCACTGTGGGGCTGCCATAGCCAAAATCACCCCAATATTGAAACGACTGGGCTGAGACAGCATCGCAGGACGGCCGGGACCTGGCCCCTCCACAGCAGGCCGGACGCTTGATGCCAAGTCTTGACAAAGATGCAATCTGACCAAAAAGGGTAAGACACGATCCCCTCTCCCTCGCGGTAGTCACAGCGAATTCGTTTCTTCTGGTGTTCAGAAATACCTTCCCTATAGCGCTTGAGGCAAGCTATCCACAGTAGTACTAATACAAAAAAACCCTTTATCTTCATTTTACACAGTGACTTACTGGGTCTTACTGTTACTCAGGGAAATAATGGGAAGAGGCAGACTTGATGAGTATAACTGCACACACAGTGGCTGCAAGAGGGCCTCTGCAAAGCTGCACCGCGTGGCACAATTCCCAGACAACCTGGAAGGGTATGGAGTGAAATACCTGGGACGCTATCAGAACAGTTGATCCCATTAAAGACAATGAGACTTGCTTCACATCTAGGTAAGGTTTAAATTTACTTTAATCTGAGTTTCCCCTTGAGGATAAAACACAATGTATAAAACTAAATCTAATGAGCATTTAAGCAAATAAAATACAAATATTAGTAGTGGAGGGAATCTGTGATTGGAAATACGAAGATGAAGTAGTCGACTGACAGATGTTTAAACACTCAATGTGTTTCGAGGACCATGAACAACCAAAATGGGCACACGGGCTCCCACATCAGGGCAGCACTGTCCACAGAGCCAAGACGTGGGAACAACTCAGTGTCTGCTGACAGACAAGTGGGATAGAAAAACACAGTCTGTTTTCCCCGACCATACTCTCAACTCCACTCTCAACGCTTCCAGAGCACCTCACTTCTGACACCGCGCTCAGCACGGACACGTCTGTGACAAGATTGGGGGCAGCAGGGTGGGGGTCCTCCCAAGCAATTCTCCAGCACTATCAGGGGGTCCTACAATTTAACTCACTTCCAACACTATTTCCTGGAGATCCTGCCCACCCCACAGGTTGAGGGCTCGTCCCACAAGGCTGCCCCACCTCAGATGCCAGTCACAAGCCCCAGGTTGTCACCTGTGCTTCTGACCGACTGGCTGTAAATCACACGTTCCAAGACCCCCTTCTCAGACTCAGTCATTTGCTAGAGTGGCTCACAGAACTCAGGGAGACACTTTTCTTCCACGTACCCGTTTATTACAAAGGATACAACTTGGGAGCAGCCGGAGGAAGAGAAGCACAGGGCACGGTGGGGGGAACGGGAGTGGGGCTTCAGTGCCCTCTCTGGGCGCCACCCTCCGGGTACCTCTGTGTGTTCAGCAACCCCAGTGCTCTCCAAATCCTGTCCTTTTGGGGTTTTTATGGAAGGTTCGTCAGGTGGGCATAACTGATTACCTCATTGGCCATTGGTGATGAGCTCAACCTTCAGCCCTCTCCTTCCCTCCCCAGAGGTGGGAGTTAGGGCTAAATGTTTCAACCCTCTAATCACAGGGTTGGCCTGAGCCTGCAAAAGGCTCTCCAGCCATCACTCATCTCATCAGCTTACAAAAGACACCTCTCACTTGGGAGATTCCAAAGGTTTTGGGAGCTGTGTGCCAGGAAACAGGGGCAGAGACCAAATCTCTATTTCTTATTATGTCACAGTTATACACAATGGAATGCTAGTCAGCCTTAAGAAAGAAGGTAATCCCATCATTTGCAACAACGTAGATGAAGCTGGAAGACATTATGCTAAGGGAAATAAGCCAGTCTCAGGAAGACAAACACTGCATCACTCTACTTACATGAGGTATCTAAAATGGTCACACTCGCAGAAGCAGAGAACAGAATGGTGGTTGCCTGTGGGGATCTGTTGTCCAGTGGGCGTAAAGTTTCAGTTACGCAAGATGAGTAAGTGCTAGAGGTCTGTTGTACAACCTTGCACCTATAGTTAGCAACACTGCATAGTGCACTTGAAAATGCGCTAAGTGGGTAGATGTCATGCTGAGCATTCTTGCTGTCAAAAAGCAGGGCCACAAGGAGACTTTCAGAGATGATGGATGAGTTTATTACTTTGATGGTGGAGACAGTGTCATGGGCATACGCATGTGTCCAAACTCATCAAATTACATACACTAAACATGGGCAATCTTTTTTATATATGTCAATTATACCTCAATACAGCTGCTAAAAAAATATTAGGAGACTACCAAGATCAAACAGCTTCCTGAAAATTTGTGTCTCTCCCACTTTCTGGAAAACCGTGAGGCCCAGCCCATGGCCCTGAGAACTGACACACAGCCCTCAACTCACTGCATTCTTAATAAATTTGCCAATAACAGACTTTCTGCATACCAGGAAAAAGAAGAAGAAAAAAATGTTCTGAAATTGACTGTGGTAATGGTTGCACAGCTCTTTGAAAATACTAAAGACTAAAAACCTTTACATGGTATGGCATGTGGGTACTGTGGCTCACGCTGTAATCCTAGCACTCTGGGAGGCCGAGGCAGGAGGATCACTCAAGGTCAGGAGTTCAAGACCAGCCTGAGCAAGAGCGAGACCCCATCTCTACTAAAAATACAAAGAAATTAATTGGCCAACTAAAAATATATAGAAAAAATTAGCCGGGCATGGTGGCACATGCCTGTAATCTCAGCTACTCGGGAGGCTGAGGCAGAAGGATTGCTTGAGCCCAAGAGTTTGAGGTCCTGTGAACTAGGTTGATGCCACGGCACTCTAGCCCAGGTAACAAAGTGAGACTCTGTCTCAAAAAAAAAAAAAAAAATTCTGGAAATAAATTGAAGGATGAATTGAAAAAAGTTGAGCCTGGAATCTGGAAGATTTCATTATCCCAATGATAGCTAAGGTTACTGATTGTCTATATGTGTCTAGATGAGTGGTCTCAACCTGGGTAATTTTGCACCCCAGAGGCCATTCGGTAATGTCTAGAGGCACTTTTGATTGTCCAACTGTGTAAATAATGGTGAATAGAGACCAATGATGCTGCTAAACATCCTATAATGTTCAGCACCGCAAAGAATTATCTGGTCCAAACGGTTAATAGTATAAGGTTGAGAAATCCTCATCTAGGTGAGTAATATTTTATAAAATTGAGATTATAGAATAATCATTTTTAATAATTTTTTTTTACTTAGTAATATACTGTTACCACCTTTTCAGGTCATTGATTGTAAATCTACATTATCACTTGGAATGGCTACCTACTATTCATAGTACAGTTGTACTATACATAGCACATGATTTATTTAAACAATTGATCCCACATCAATGAACATTTAGGTTGTTTTTAATTTTTTGCAATTAAAGCTAATACTGTGATAAGCATTCTTTTTTTTGTTTTGTTTTTGTTTTTGAGACAGACTCTCACTCTGTCGCCCAGGCTAGAGGGCTAGAGTGCCGTGTGTCAGCCTAGCTCACAGCAACCTCAAACTCCCGGGCTTAAGTGATCCTCCTGCCTCAGCCCCCCTAACAGCATGCTCCACCACACCTGGCCAATTTTTTCTGTTTTTGGTAGAGACAGGGTCTCACTCTTTGCTCAGGCTGATCTCAAACTCCTGAGCTCAAGCAATCCTCCCACCTTGGCCTCCCAGAGTGCTAGGATCACAGGCGTGCGCCACTGGACCCAGCCCAATAAACATTCTTATACGTAAATCTGGACATGACATTGCTACCTAGTTATATATCAAATAACCTATCAATCACTAAATCCTCACTTTATTTAAAGGTTTTTACAGTCATCTCACCCTCCCCCATGTACACATCCTGATGTTTTTTTCAGCAGTGAGTCATTTGGTAAACAAGAAAGGTTCTTGGCTTTTCATTTGTTTTGTCTCACACTACCATACTTTCAGACGTTTCCATTTTTATTACCACTTCTGTCTCAAAATTGACAGGCAAAAGAACAGGAATTGAAACTCAAAGCAAATATTTTTAGTGCTTATCAAAGGAGCTGGAAGCATGATGAAAATGAAATGCTTGGATTATCTGTGGATTTCCTATCCCTAGTTTCTTGTTCCAGTGAGTGAGTGAGGATTGCCTCCTTTGCACATCAGCATTACTGTGGCGTCTCTGTCCCACATCATCAGTGTTTACCCAGTGATAGCAAAGGCTACCGACTGCCTCAGTCAGAACCACACTTCATTTTTACAGCTACCTTGCCTCTGATTTATTTGTGTCTTTTCCTCCTTGGTTTTCTTTTCTTTTTCTTTCTAGTTTTCTCTTTCCAAGCCATAACGTTACTAAAGCAAAGTTTGTCACAACTCTTTGCTATCTCTATCAGGATTACAACCAGGCCGGGCCTAGTGGCTCATGCCTGTAATCCTAGCACTCTGGGAGGCCGAGGCGGGAGGATCACTCAAGGTCAGGAGTTCGAAACCAGCCTAAGCAGGAGCGAGACCCCCATCTCTACTAAATATAGAAAGAAATTATATGGACAACTAAAAATATATATAGAAAAAATTAGCCGGGCATGGTGGTACATGCCTGTAGTCCCAGCTACTCGGGAGGCTGAGGCAGAAAGATTGCTTGAGCCCAGAAGTTTGAGGTTGCTGTGAGCTAGGCTGATGCCATGGTACTCTAGCCCGGGCAACAGAGTTAGACTCTGTCAAAAAAAAAAAAAAAAAAAAAAAGATTACCACCAAAGGAAATGTGCTTGTAAATCAGAACATTGGTGATTTTGATCAGAATTAAAGAGATTATTTCTGATAGAAAGGAAATTATTAAATATTAGAATAATGAAGTAGTTTGAGGAATTACTATCTTTTAAATCCTCAAACTTGAAGGAAATTTAAAGGGGAGACCTTTTTTTACAGTTTTTGGGCGGCTGACTGGCACTTCTCTCCCTCTTATAATAACAGAATGCCTATTTCTTGAGGGAACCCATTCTGTGCAGTGTGAGTGGGACTGACGCCACCTGACTACCTGTTTCCTCCACCCCCACTCCAGTTCCAGATGTAGACATGCGTATTAGACCTGCCTAATGGAAATACACTATCTCTACGGTCACAGTGTTAATTTGGGGACATGTGTCTCAAACTAGACCAATCAGAACGTTTTCTGGGACTTTGCCACAGATGCCATCAGGAAGGTATTCTTTTTCTACTGGAAGTTACTGAAAGTGAGATGTAAATCCGGAATTTCCAGTGGGAAAAAATCGGGAATTTCCATTCTGCCTGTCACATAGCTCTCAGAGACAAGCATAATCAGAGGCCTAATATTCTTTTAGTCCTTATATTTAGTCCTTCTTGAAGCAGTGACCATCTCTGGACTTCACAGTTACACAAGCAAATAAATTCCCTTTACTGCTTTACTAGTTTGTATTGGATTTCTGTCACTTTTTATCACTTTCATTCTAAGGAATACCTATGAATTCAGAGCCTTTGTCCTGTAAGGTGACTGATACAATGCAATGTTTCTTTCCTCCATGATATCCAAGGTCTACTGAGGAAGACCTTCAACTTCTGGTGAAGGAACTGGCCATCTGAAACAACCCCTAAGATAAGTGTAACAATTCTGGCATTTTTCTTTCTTTTTGTGTCAACAGCATGGCTAGCCCAAAGAAGAATCAAATTCACTTATTCTATCTATAAATAAGTTTCCCTTTCAAGCAGGACCCCTTTTGTGGAAAATAAATTAAAAAGGAAGCAATCCAGGCCCTATCATCCAGGGCAGAAGCTCTTTTCACTTCAGCAGAATGAAAAGGAATCTGGGAAGTGTCCTTGCAGTTAGCAATCTTTTCTACTGCAAAGGATGAATTCAGCTAACCTTCTAGAAGTGTAAAGAGATTTGGTGAAAAAAGGCAATCACTTTGAGGCAAAAAAGTTGGTGAATCAGAGAATTGAGAGAAAGTAGAATTGGAATGAGAAAATAAAATTAGAGATAAGAGAGAGAGAAAACTAAAACAGGAAAATAACCTTACTTGGGATTTTCTATGTTGATCTTTGCTTTAACTTACATGCAGAAGACTTATTAATGGCATAATCATTCATCCATTAACCAATTAGTCCTATACAATCTACTCTGACCTAGGAACTGAGCTAAATGCTGAGGATACAAGAGTGAGTAAGATACTCCATGGCCTCATCTATATTTATAAAAGTCAAAAGGTGATTCTAGGAAGGAAAGAGAAACGAATATCAAACACCCATTGTATTATTGTGGTGATGTTCTCCCCACTACCTAACGCCCTGAGCAGTGGGCAAGGGGAGGATGGTGCTTAGTCTTTCCTTAAGCCAATGAAGAGAGCTTTAAAAGAACAACTCAGAGAGGTTGACATTTACTCCTGGAGCTTGGAGGACACAAAGGCATCTGACTCAGACCTGAAGTTCTCAAGGTTGTGGTAACCTGCTTTTTTGACAGAAGAGCTAAGTGATGGAAATGTGGGAATGGCCTGTACCTGAAGGTTGGTGGGGTAGAGGATGCATGTTACCCATGAGCCAGATGTAGCTTCAATGAAGGGACATAGATTTGGCCCAAGAAGACCACTTGGAAGGGTGTGGTGACTCCAGTGAAGGGATGGGTTACTGGAAACACATGGAAACCAGGAATCAAGGGGAGACCACGCATGGCCAGCTAGAGGAAACATTGCTACAATAAAAGGTTAACATTAGAAATTCTCAAATTGGCCAGGCATGGTGGCACACATCTGTAGTCTCAGCTACTTGGGAGGCTGAGGCAGGAGGCTTGCAGTTCAAGGCTGTAGTGTGCTACGGTTGCACCTGTGAGTAGCCACTGCACTCCAGTCTGGGCAACATAGTGAGACCCTCTCTCTACAAAAAAAAAAAAAGAAGGAAAAAAAAAAAGAAATTCTCAAAGTCAGAAAGTATCTAGTAAAGCATTCCTATGGGAGAGAATCAGCATTCAGAATCTGTTCAATCTAGAGGGCACCAATATCAGGTTATAACTGTGTAAGACCTTTCTGTCCCCTCCCCACCAATAAAAGGAACCAATGCAATCTTAAAATTGGGAGGGAAGGGTAGAAAATATGTTAGAAACTGACTGTGCCCTTCCCCCTGCAAAGCCTTAAAACCTGAAACATATTTGAGCTCGAGGAAGGGGAGGGGTTAGGGTTAGGGTTATTTATTGTTATATAAATAATATATAATATATTCCAAACTCTCACCAACTTGAATTGGTGAGAGTTTGGAATATATTATATATTATTTGACTGAACTGGTCTTTTTGTTACCTGAAAGTGACAGTAAAAATACGATGGAACATCCCCAAGATTTGGTCCTGGAACAGACAAGAACCATTCTACAGAGAGAGTGGGAATGTACAGGACTGGGAAGGAATAAAGTATTGTCTGTTTGTCCCCTATTTACTCACACAGCCACCTCCATTACCTCATCTTCCAAATATCCCCACTCAGTGTGAGCTCACTTGCATATACTAAAAGCACAGGCTGCTTATGCAAAGTTTCGTGCTTTTGTGTAGATGGGAGGGTTCCTGATTTTCATCCTATCCTGAAAGGAGTCTATTCATCCCAAAATGAAAAGCTCTTATGCTAGACCAGTGGGTCTAACCTCTATAGATGTAACACCTGCCTTTTCTTTAAATGGTAAATATTTTGTGTTGTCCCCTTTACTATAATAAATAAACTGGAAGTAATTAATAATAAAACACACAGTTCAGTGTGTAAATGCTTAGTCACGGTTTCATTGGAATGCGTAATGGCATAGCCATACATCTATACCGATACATGGAATCACTGACTGAAAAGCTACAAATGTGGAAAAAACAGGTATATTATATTGACTTAAATAAAATTAGCTGACATGTATTGGTGGCATTATTTTCTGAAGTTCTGAATGTTTCTTGGTAAAGTTTCCCATAGACGGAAGTATACAGTTCTTCAGTTTATTCAGTAATTGCATTTTTAGAAAATTCAGTTTACGTTAAAGGCATGCCAGAAATACTTAGTGTTTATATATGAAACAAAGTTAGGCTGACTGAATTTAAATTCACTAAATGCTATCTTTGTAACAATCAAACCCCCCTTCACAAATTTCCCGATTACCCCTCAAGTAAGATCCTGTCATGTAGCACAGGGTAGGTCTATGGAGTCATCCTCACCACTTCTCTCTCGGTTCTCTCTCAGCTCTCTCAGGCCTTCTAAACTCCCCCACCCGCCGGCCTGTGCCTTCCCTTCCTCCTACCTTTCCTCACTTCAGGGGAATTCCTGGGCTGAAGAGAACTCTGCTTATGGTATTTTTCCTTTAGAAATGCTCATGAATTGAGAAGATCACTACATTTGATTATCTCATGAAACCAAATCTTGATTGCATTTTGGATGTTCTAAAACTCCCCAGTTACTCCCAAGCTCATTTTTTTCCTAGCCGCTAGAACACTAGGGACATGCTCGTTATTATACATGACTGTTCTCAACCATTCCTTGATGGTGATTTTGTTTTCAGAGGTTTACTGCTCTACATTTGGGGACTTTCTGTAGAAAATCCCAGAAGCATGCTGATTGGCTCCATTATAAATTTACAGTCTCCAATTTCAGCTTTCATGGAACTGTGTAGTTCAGGCAGTTTCTCCCACTTCCCTTAGCACTGATCCTCATCGAGATAATCCTTCCATTTCTTTGCCTCTCCCACTTGCCAAAACAACTTTCCAAATCAGCATGCATCCTTGCACCCTGTTATGCAAGAAAAACAAGAGACCAGAGATAGAGTGCTGAAAGAAAAAGGTTAAATGTCAAGCAGGGGATCCCAATCTGGCTGAATCTAGTCTCTAGAGAATAGGGTTTGGGGAGAAGGAAAATGGCATAGTATTTTATTTTATTATTTTTTTATATTTTTTAGAGACAGGGTCTCACTTTGTTGCTCACGAAGGAGTACAGTGGTATGATCATAACTCACTACAGCCTGCAACTCCTGGGCTCAAGCAATCCTCCTGTCTCTGCCTCCCCAGTCACTGGGATTACAGGCATGAGTCACCCACCCAGCCAGCATAGTATTTTAAATCCAAACCACTCCACCCTCAACTGTCTCTATCCTGTATTAGGACAGTGTTGCTGACTGCTGGCAGTATCTGGGCTTGGGAGTTGGAAGCACTGACGGGAGAAAGGTGGTCCTGCATTTGTGGGGTTCCTGCCTCAGGAACATAGCTTCCAGCTGCCTCTGCTGCAAGCTAGGTGGCCAAACTACTTCTTGAACCCTTCTTCCTTCTGATGAAATCTCCATGCCATTGCCTTCATCTAGAAAGAACCAAAAGAGTAGCGTTAAATCTCCCAAGAGATCCACTTGGGTCAGAGTAAATAAACTGACAGAAATTTATTTACTCTGGAGAGCCAGCTCAGTGGCTCAGGATTGTAATCCCAGAGTCTCAGGAGGCTGAGGTGGGAGGATAGCTTAGCCCAGGAGTTTGAGGTTGCAGTGAGCTATGATGATACCTCTGTACTCTAGCCTGGGCAACAGAGTGAGACCCTGTCAAAAAAAAAAAGTAATTGATTCAACTGAATAATTGAATGATATAGAAGATCAGAACAGGCAAGATTTGGTGGAGAAAAAATAAAATATGGCTGCCTTCTGCTTTTTCAAGAATTTATTTTTCTGGGACAACTATTTTCAGATTAATGTTGTGTTCTCAGGTAGGAGGAGGGATATGAAAGCAAGATATTCATCTCCTCTAACCTCCCAGGTCTGAAGAGCATTGTAGTTCAAAGAGAAAATCTCTTCTCCTGAAAGCAGTACATGTGCATAGTCTTCTATTAAGGCACAGCTGATAAGCAGACTTTGGAAATGATAAAAGGGACAAGAAATGAAATTAAATCATGAAATGGAAAAAACACAGAAGATGGAGATGGCAAAATGGGCATTTATGAAGAGAGAAAACTGGAAAGAGAGAAAGGCATGTGAACTGGGAACCTGGGGCAAGGTTTCATGGAGGAGAGAATGAAATGAGGTCAAGCGGTAGAAGAGAAGGTGATGGGGGGTGGAGAACTTGTGATTAAAGAGAGATGAGATGGGGGTTGGGCAAGAGCCTGGTGATACAGTCTGCCACTACCCCCTTTCTCCTAGGAATGCAAGACTTCAATTATCTCCATACCAACTGCTTTGAGATCACGCTGGAACTGAGTTGCAACAAGTTTCCCCGCCAAGAGGAATTACAGCGGGAGTGGCTGGGTAACAGGGAAGCCCTAATCCAATTCTTGGAACAGGTAAAATAGTATTTTTTAACTTTGTTGGTTACAAAACGAGAAGTGTTTCCCAATGGCAGGGAAAGTGTTTTGTGTGGCTCAGGTGTGACTTTTGCTCTGACTCAGTGGAATAGATCTGGGCTTCTTCTACCAATGAGATTTAGTCATTCAATATTATTGAGCACAGCTATCTGCCAGAAACTGTCCTACATGCTGTGAGTTATGAGCAAACAAACAAATATCCCTGTCCATACGGAACTTTCATTCGAGTGAGGAGAGTCAGACAATACAAAAAGTAATAAAATACAATTTATAACATGTTAAAGGAGAAAAGCTATGAAGAAACTTACAGAGAAGGTGACATTTAAACAAAGATTTCAAGGAGGTGAGGGAGAGAACTATGCAGATATCTGGGGGGAAAGCATTCCCTGAAAGAGACACACAGCAAATATAAAGCCAACAAGAAGCACATGAAAAGATGCTCAGCATCACTAATCATTAGGGAAATGCAAATCAAAACCACAATGAGATACCACCTCACATCCATCAGGATGGCTGCTATTAAAACCCCCAGAAATTAGCAAGTGTTTGTGAGGATGGAGAAAATGGAACCCTTGTGTACTGTCGGTAGGAATGTAAAATGGTGCAGCTGCTATGGAAAACTGTATGGCAGTTTCTCAAAA
>CAUYRT010006183.1:0-11243 GCA_963574885.1 Lepilemur ruficaudatus | reverse complement strand
CAAAGGGTGGGAGCGAACACTAGGGAATTGGGGGGTGGGGGGTAAACCCATGTCTGAGTGACATGGTGGGCACTGTGGAGGGGTGGGATATGCTTGAAAAGTAGTTGGGGAGCGGAATTAGGGGTCTCAATAGGGGAAAGGAATTCCTCTAAAACTGATTTATGTATTAACTGTACACCTTGGTAAATTCACTGAAAATCATTTAATTGTACACTTAAAATGGAGTGTTGGTTGTACGTAGATACAGTTGGAGCACTATGTATGTACTCTCTGGACTACTTTGACAGAGTAGGTTTTTGAATGTAACACGATAAATCAACTTGAGTTGTAATATATTTTGGGGAATCAGCTCACTACAAATTGTGACTGTAAACATTGTACTGTAAATGTTTTGTAGTTTTTCCCCAATAAAATTTTCGGAAGAAAAAAAAAAAAGAAATAGCCTATGATCTTGATCCATTAGACTTCTGGTCCAACTATACACAGTCATATACTAGCTTTTGCATCAAGGACAGACTTGAAAATTATCCCTCTCTAAAGTGATCACAATCATATTTCCTCAATAATATTTTACTTAAAATTATTCAGAAGTAAGATAAACTAAATTATGATGTTCCCAATTCCCTATGCAAATGTAAACTTCACAAGAATTAACTGGAACTTTTGTAAAAATTTAATGAGTGGTGATCATTAAGTCTTATCCTAAAGAGCATTCCTTTTTATAACAACACAAAACTAAGTAAAATATGAATGAATACGGCTCAAATTGGAAAATCATTCACTGTGTAATAGAAGCACCAAATGGATTTATAGATGGAACTAAATGAGCTAGAAAATATTCTTGATGGAAAACATTTCTAGCTCTACATTGTATTTGTTCATACATTCACCTGCCATTTTCTTTTCAGTATTATAAATTTGAGTACCCTCAAGAATGAATCTTTATTAACTCTTTTTATCTTACTATTATCTAAGAGAAATAGAAATAGAATACTGGTGATGAGCTTTAAAAAAAACAGGTATTTTCTATCTGTTGATAGAGGAAGTTCCTGGGTAACAAAGACACAAAAATGTTTTTTTTTAAAACTTACAGCTATAAAAAGGCACTCAGCATTCTGACTTTAAAAGTCCCTTGCATATGCTATTTATTTAAAAGAATATCATAAGATACCCAGATTTTACAGACTATTGTATTTGTTTTTGTTTGTTTTCCTAGTTCTGTAGTCCATGGATGGTGGCCCTGTTTTCTGGAACCAAGGAAATACCTGTCTGTTAGAACAAAGGAAAAGCCAGTGATTCACCTTTGAGATAATTTTTCTCTTTTCTTGAAGGGTACTTTTTTATAGTGGGGTAGCTCTATCAGCCAATTTCCTGGCTATAGAAACCCAGAAGTTCAACAGCCTCTTTCATTTCATCCTGTTATTTTCCCCTTCAGTCAAAGTTGACATCGTTTCTGTTGAGATAGTGGTTAAACGCCTTAATGTCTTTAGCAAATGGTTGTCTAGGCTTACCCTTGGAGTTTTCTGCAGAGCACATTCTCTCATTTTTTCCAGTATGGATAGGCTAAGAATTTTTGAAGTTCTAGTTCTTTCTTGCTTAACAATTCCTTCTTTATTTCTTCACTCTCTCATTTTACTATGAGCAGCAAGAAGAAACCGGTTCATCATTTGCAAGTTTTATTTTCCATAAAACAGTAGAAAACATTTTAGACACGTACGTATCACTTTATAGCAAGGATTACCTTTCCACCATTTTCCAACACATACTCCTCATTTCTATCTGATACCTCACCAGATGCCTCTTCAACTTTCGTATTTCTAGCAGCAGTCTCTTCAAGGCAATCTAGGCTTTTCCTATCACGTACCTCAAAGCTCTTTGAGTCCCTAACATCTAATCCAAAAACAAATTCCACATATTTAGGTATTTATTACAGAAGCACCACACTACCTGGTATCAAAGTCTGTATCAGTTTCCTAGGGCTGAGGTAACAAAGTATCACAAACTGGCTGACTTAAACAAAACAAATGTACTGTTTCACAGTTCTGGAGGCTAGAAGTCCAAAGTCAAGGTGTCAGCAAAGCTATGCCCCTTCTGAAACACTAGAGAAGGATCAGTTCCAGTTCTGTCCCCTAGCTTCTAGTGGTTTCTTGGTTCACTAATCTTATAGTGTTCTGCATGCGTTAAGTGTGTCTGTTCGAAATTTCCTCCTTTTATCAGAACAACAATGATATTAGATTGGATTAGGCCCTAACCCTACTAATAAGACCTCATCTTAACTAACTAAAGTTGACCCTTGAACAACACAAGTTTGAACAGTGCAGGTCAATTTACATGTGGATTGTCTTCTGTTTCTGCCATCCCTGAGACAGCACACCAAGCCCTCTTCTTCTTACCCCTTCTCAGCCTACTCAATGTGCAGACAATAAAGATTAAAACCTTCATGATAATTCACTTCCATTTAATGAATAATAAATATGTTTTCTCTTATAATTTTCTTTACATCATTTTAAAACCTGGCTTATTTATTGTAAAAATGTAGTATATAATACATATAATATACAAAGCATGTGTTAATTAACCATTTGTTATTGGTAAGGCTTCCAGTCAACAGTAGACTATTAGTTAACTTTTGGTTGAGTCAAAATTATACAGGGATTTTGGATTATGAGGGAGGGGGATTGGTGCCCCTAACATACACGTTGTTCAAGGGGCAACTATATATCCATAATGACCTTATTTCCAAATAAGTTCTCATTCTCAAGTACGGGAATTAGGACTTCAACATATAAATTTTGAGCAGACACAATTCAACTACTGACACATTATGTCTTGGATAAGTAACATTTTCCTGATAAAAGGTATATAATTGTACATATAATTACTAAACAGTTATAATTCCTATTTTCTACATTTCCATGACATTTTACTTCTGGAGATTATATTTTTTTTGGCACAGATATGGTAAAATTAGAGCTGGAAAGGAGCAAAATAATTTTAAGGATATACTGGTATTAATTCTCCTTGACGAAAATAACAAACAATAAATTTAAGTAGTTTGTGTGCTTACAGATTTTGATTGAGCATTATTGATTTCTTGGAAACCACAAGTTAGTTTCAGAAACAGTGCCAAACCTAAGAGGTTCATTTTAAATTAAATTACAGTGTCTTTCAGTTTATTGGCAGTATGTCTTCAGATTTTACTCTTAATATGTAATTATATGCATAAAAACATTTAAATATATTAGAAAACAAAGAAAAAATACAGTACTCCATAACAGGGCTTTCATTACACTAACATAAATATCTGGCTTTATATCATGGGCAGAGAGTGATGTTTAAATTTACTAACTGACTGATAAAGAGATTTTTTTGTGAGAGAAATATCTTGTAATTCTCCCTTATCGATTTTGTTATATATCCTTGAGTAAATATAATTTGCCTACTAAGATCTTAGAGATGAATTGCTTTAATGCTATTTGATCCACTGCAAATAACATAACCAGATAATCTCTGATCTGTATGACAGGATTTGCACTGGCTTTAATTCAATGCTTACATGGATGCAAGGAAGACAGAAAATAAACTTTAATGGTTTCCATTTTCCACATTATTTTAATAGAAACTGTGATAAATTGGGCCCAAGACAAGTAATTTTGCATGTTTATAATATATTTAATACTTCCTTTTAACCTAATCTGATTTTGTTACTTTTGTTCTTAAAATGCATTGCATATTTCAGAAAATACAAAAAAAGACTACAGATAAAACTTCATATATTTATCTGAGAGAAAATTACTATCATTTAGATATTGAGAAAGTTTAAAAGATACTATATTTATCTTGATAATTAGAGAAACATAGATTGAAGAATTATTTCAAAAATTTTTAAGTTGTGAAATTTAAGAAAAAAATAAAAGGAAATGCACCTTCTAAATTACTGGAAAATATGTAAGAGTAGAATAAATGACTTAAAATTTAAAAGTTAAAGATGACTATTCTGGGGTAGTAGAATGTTATTCTTACAGTTTTTTTTCTAATTCTATATTTTCTCTGATAAGCACTATTATTTTGTAACCTATAATAAACCATAAAAATAATCTTTTAAATTGTTAGACAAGAGAAATCAATGAGTAACAAAGAAAGAAAAACTAAGAATATTTATGTGAAAAGGTTGTATTTTAGCAAAATATGATAATTTAATCTATCCTGTTAATAAAATATCATGTCCTTAGGGGTGGAAAAAGAGTAAACTAAAAATAAAATCCTAAACCTCCTAATCACTGAGGAGTCCCTCCCCCTGGGCAAGGAGACCCCAGAGATCACTTAAAAACTGAATTTCCAGCCAAGACTACATGGGAGGTTGGACGCACCCCTTTATACTCCCTTCCTTTTGCCTATTTAGACACAACAAATGACCAGCACTAATGTTAAAATAGAGATCACAAGACTGACAGATTTTGTGTGACAATAAGATACCAAATGATAAACATGGCCTAAAGCCAGGCCAGGCAAGGGTTAATTCATGCACCCCTCTACTTAAAGAATAAAATATGTTCTAACTGCCACATTTTTCTTTTTCTCTAGCAACTAAACAAGCCTCCAGATAAGCAATATTAAAAAAATTTTCAGCTCACTGCCAAATGCTGATCCTCATTCCCCTGTTCCACAAGCCATAACTATAGCTTTGATTGGACAAGAGGCTGATTTCATTAACTTTCTCCTGAGGAGAAGACCTTCCACCAAGAAGAGGTTCTAGCCACTTTACAGAGGCTGTGCGCCTGAGTGCCTTTGTGTGCAGAAAAGACCTTTTGACATATAGGACCTAACTGTAATATACTTAAATGTTATGTCTCCTCCCCAAATTGAACACAGGTCATATGTAACATGCATGTTTATCCACTATGCATGTGACAGAACCACCTTCATGAATATTAATAGCTCCTCCTATAACCTATGGAATACATCTACTTGGCCAACTTGTTCAGTATGAATTCCTGTCTCACCCTTTCCTCCCTCGAAGTGCCTGTTTCCAGGCTTGGACCAGAGGCTGTGCTTCCCAGCCTGTCAGAATGGCCACCTTGCAGGCTGTAACATTTTATGAGGGGAAAAAAGAAATCATTCCTTTCCAAATAGATGGATCTTGTGATTTTTTAGGTTAACAAAAGAAATAGGAATATCTCAGAAAGAGGATATTTTTAATGCACTATCATAGTTTAAAAGTATATTTAAATAAAATGAAAACTTTGCTATGATGTCAGTTCTCATGAATTCATTTTTGCTTTTATAGATTCTCGACTTATAAAATAACCTCTGTGATGTTATAAATTGGTTATTTATTCTACAATCTTAATAAATGATTTCTAAAAGCTATACAAAAAAAATAAAGGTCAAAGAACAGCTATGTGAATTTTCAAAAGGCAGGCAAGAGAGATTTGAAACTACTATATATTGTAACTTTTGAAGAGCCATTGCTATGAAAACAGCATAGTCTTGGCTTAGATATAATTAAACAAGTTCTTGGAACAAAATAGAGAGCTCAAGGACAAATATATAAATGGTAACTTGCAAAAATTAATGTGATAAGAAATGTAAATTAGATAATGTAAAGTACTAGACAGCCAAAAATAAAACAAGGTCCTGCTTTTTGCCACATAAAAAAGTGGCCTTTACATTAATTAAAGACTCAAATATAAAATAACATTGTAAACTTAACAGGCAAAAAAATGAAAAATATCTTTGCCTCAAAATGAACTTTTCAAAAGTACAAAAGATGTGGGGTTTTATTATTTTAATATAGATACTTCTTACTACTTCAAAAGTAAGGATTTATAATATTAAACTATGAGGCAGACTGGGTAATAATCAGAAAATATATTTTCTACTTCTTATAGCAAAAGAAATTGACATTTAGACTATACAAAAGAAATCCATAAAACAAGAAACAAATATTAAAAAATTACAGAAAAATCCCATTGCTAATATGTATATAAAAGATGTATAAAGTCACTAATAATCTTATAAATACAAAATATAAGTATCAGTACTCTAAATCCAACATAATGAAAAAATAAAATTATATATAGTACTATGAATTAGAAGGGATTTCATGAGAAAGACACTTGTTCACTTGTGGTGAGACTGGAAATTATTTCAACTATTCTATAAATTATTCAGGTTCATTTAGTAAACTTGAATGAAATAGAGTTGTCTAGTTAAACATTTATACTAGCCTTGGTTTTATATACCAGAGAATTTTTCACTCAATTGGACACAAAGTTTGGTCAAATATGTTTACTTGGCAACTTTGACCACTTATCTATGGGAGTAGCTAAATAAAATGTGGTAGATTCATGATAAAGAACATAATGCAGCATTTACAAGCTACAGATTAAAAGGATATACCAAAAAGCTAATAGGTCTTAAAAACAGTGTTGAAAAAATTACAAGTTAGAATGAGAATTAAATCAAATATATTTTAAGCAAATTAATGTAAATTAAAATCAAATAGAGCCACACAAACCTATATCAAGACATGCTAATGCAGTTGCAACTAGGGGAGATTTGTGTGGGAATAAAGGATAAAGAAAGAACCATAAAATAAGAGCCTTGCAATGCTGATAATTAACACTACGAAGTAAGCAGTCTGATTAATTCTCCTTTCTGCACCTGAAAAGCCACTAATACATTTGTTATATTAATTCTAACTCTGAACTTTCTACTATATGTCAACTGGAAAAATATCAATCTTAATTAGTCCTCACATCCTCAATCTGCTTAGGTTTTTCTGGAGAAAGCTATTGTTCTAGCCAATGAGAAGTTTCTATTACGGTGCTCCAAGCTAAGACTATGGAATGGAAACTGCAGAAAGGCCACCCCGTCTGTGGGCTTTTGTAGTTAAATTAAAAAATAAAGAAATAAAGAAGATAAATCCAGACTTAGTAAGAAGAGACTTACTCAAAAGGATTACTGCAAGAGAAAATAGGAATTTTTACAAAAGAGAAAAAGCCATAATTCTAAAATCTGAAAGTACAGTCTCCATATCTGTGAGTTCCACATCCTCAGATTCAATCAACTCTCAATCAAAATACCTGTATTGAAACAAAAATAACAACACAACAAAAATATAAATTTTTAAAAATATGGTATATTGACAATTAACATAGTATTTATGTTGTACTAGGTATTATAAGTAATCTAGAGATGATTTAAGTTTATGGGAGGATGTGCATAGGTCATTTGCAAATTTTATGCCATTTTATATTGAGGGACTTAACATCCCTGGATTTTGTTATTCAAAGCAGGAAAAATGGGTGGCCCAATAGACCAGAGAATGTTTTAAACTGATACTGGAGGTTACGTGATGGCTGAAGCTGAGAGTGGGCCAAGTTTAGGGTCCTGGAAGAGAGAATTAATCTTAACCAATACTTTGTTGACAAGTATTTTTTTCCCTATTGATCAGTGGGGGCAAGTAGTTCAGCTAATCATCCGTTAGGCAAATAATGAGAATTTGGAGGGCCTGTGTCTGGCTTTGTCTTAGGTTAAACAAGTGGGGCATTCGTGAGACTCATCTAAGTCATGAGGGAAACTATATAACTGTATAAGTTACAAGGGGAACACAAAGGTTGGGAAGATTTGTGTTTTCCAGGAGTACAGAACTCATGTAAATTCAACACCGTTACTAACATTGTCACTTCCTAGTCTCTAAAAATTATTTATACTACCCTGCTGCAATTTCTTTTTTCCTCCTTAGAGACCCCTAAACATCATCTAGTCCATTGTTCATACTTTTAGAAAAGACAGGTAAAGAAATAAACATTGGGCTGCTTCTGCTTTTTACTTGTAAAATGTCCCAGAATTAAGAAATTTCAATATCTGGCTACATTTCAGAAATCAGAGGAAAAAGTATATTTACAGATATATCCAATTTAATATTTGTCGTGCCTCACAAACATACTACTCTGATCACAACATTCTAATTCACCAACTAGCTTACTCAAGTATTCCTCCCAAAGCAATTCAGAGACCATACTATGCCAAAATTTATTGTATGTATAATATTTTCATTACACAATAGTTTCTTGTGGTTTCACCTCTCTTTTGGTCAACCTGTAATCCAGAAATCTTCCTTAGACTTATTTTACTAAAAAGACTGTTCAATCTTTCATGCTGGTAAAAGCCCAAGGCTGCATATAAAACTTTAATCCATGATTTCCATATGTACACCCAAATAGCTGAAGAATGGTGGAGAAACTCACACAAATTCACTTTAAATATGTGATAAATTCTACCTAGCCATATAACACTGATAGATTCACTTTTCTATTCTTTCAAAGGTTATTTAAAATCTTTACACTCCTTACAACCTCTGTATCTCCTTGCAAACGCATTTTTAGGATAACTTACAGGCTCACACTTCTCAGAGAAAATAGATTTATTCAGAGTAGAAGATATTTACTTTCCTCCTCCCAATTAATCTACAAACAAATCTATTATCAAACCTGTTTGAATATCAGTTCCATTTTACAATGAAGACTGTCCCTTCTAAAAAAGTTTCTCTAATTCTTTTGCAAAGAATTGAATATCTCACTTTCCTTTAATTCTATTAGCATATAATCATTACCTAACTGTTCCTTTAAGAGTTTTTTCCCCATATATATATTTTGAAAATTTCACACCCTACTTGATCTCTTTACATTAAAATTGTCCCAAAAAACTGTATATAAAATTTCTCAATTTCCTTAACCATAAGTCCTTACTTACATGAATTTGATTTTATTTTTCCCACTATTCCAGTGAAATAATATTTGCCACCAAAAAGCTACATTTTGAAATTTAATATGTCTACCACAGTCTGCGCCTTTTCGTAACATAGTTTAACACAATTAAACAAATTCTCTTTCTTATATAACACTTTTGACACCACCCACTCCTGAATTCCTTTCTATCACACTCGTTGTTTCATTTCAGTCTACTTTGCTGACTCCTTCTCTCAAAGAAGATGTTAAGTTTCATCAGAATTTGATCAGGAACCATTATCTTTCCTTTGTTTAGTTTTTCTCCCTAAGTTCCATGGAATTAAATATAATGAATTCACAACTCTTAATCTTTTCAATGATTTTTCAATTAAGCATAAGATAGCTGGTGTTATATTGTTTATTTTTCTTTTGTAGTTAATATGGCATTTTTCTCCTACAAACCTTTAGGATTTTTTCTTTCTATGAAGTGCCATCACACTTTGCCTAGATTTATATCTTTTTCATTTATTCTCCTCATTACCATGTGAAGATTTATGATTTTCTCCAGCTTAGTCTCTTCCCCCTTATTATTTTATTATTTTCTCTACTTCATTCCCTTTGCCTCCTTCTGAATTTCTCTAAAAGGATAATATAACTTTCAAAATATAACCTGTATCTCATCACATTTGTCCAATTCAGTACATCTTTGTGTCTGTCTCCTTTGTCATGGGATCTAGGATAATCCTCTAGCCCACTATTTGCTCTTCAACTGAAAACATTAAGCTAGTCAACCTACATACTACTTTTTAAAGAGTACATTTTAGTTAAAGAGTACATTTTAAAATTTCAAATATCTCTCTTTTTCATTCTATAATCTATGTTTGGCTTATGGTTTCTTATCCATAAGCCAAAATCCCTGTGGATGTTCTAGCAACATTTAATACAATGCACTTATTTTAATTCTTGTGTCCACTACTTAAGTTTCATGTCTTGGAGTAATAATTATTCTTTTTGTTGAGTTTAGTGCCCTTTTAACCACTTGAAACAATACTTAGTGATTCTCAGTTATCTGTTTTGTATTTTTATTCCCTTTTAACCTCTTGGTAAATGCTAGTTCTGATTATAGCAGGGGTGTGGGTGTGTGTGTGTCTTACATGATTAAACATGCGGCTATAGAGGAATGAAAAAGAAGTAGCTTGTTTTTGTCACTCCTACTTGTCTTTCCTGGGGACTACTCTTTACCTTTCCTTCATAACACCAAATGAAAATGCTGACATAGGCCCACATATCGGTTGTCATTGGTTTTCAATACAAATATTCAGGGTGAATCTGCCAAAAACAGAATTGCCTGAAATGGAGATTTCCCATTACAATTTTTATTGTCAATTATTCCTGGGATTTATAGTATTCTAAGTTTTATTTATTCTGAGCTTAGAAAACTGCAATTCTACTCTCTGAAAATAATCCTCACTTGCAAGTTCTGTGTTGTGGTTTCTACTAATCTTGTTTCTCCTTCAACGTAGAAACATCTGCTTCCCCATTTTAAGAAATTGGACATGCCCATTATTTCTTATATTATAGAGCAGTATTGGACAGTTGTGGGTATTTTGCATGGTAGAGTGGGGAGGAAGTTGGTTCAATAACAAATATGTACTTGTATGTCCGTTTTATCACACAGAGTTGCCAAAGTTTGAGGCCAAGGGAGGATCTAGATGTACATGCTCAGTCCCTCATCTTGACCCAAATTATGACATTTTTCCTGGTACCATTCAAAAACATGATTATATCGTAGAATGAACAGATCCATGCAAATTATGACACACCCTAAGAAAGTTGCAAAAACAAGTTTGTGCCAAGATAGCTTGTTCATTAGACTAAGTTAAAACCTGATTTTCTCTTCTTCTTCCTTCTCCTCCTCTTCTTCTTCCCCTTTATTTCTTCTTCTCCCACCCACTCTCTCAGTCTCACTCTTCCTCTTGTTTACTCTAATTCTGTGCAAAACCAAGTAAGATTGCTTTTGACTGCAAAAGCAATCTTAAGCCACAAAAAACAAATTGGGAGCCATCAACTTACCAGACTTCGAGTTATACTACAAAGCCATGATAACTGAAACAGCACATAACTCGCATAAGAACAGAGACATACACCAATGGAACAGAACTGAGAACCCAGATATAAAACCATCCTCATATAGCCATCTAATCTTAAACAAGCACACAAAAAATACACTCGGGAAAAGAATCTTTATTCAATAAATGGTGCTGGGAAAACTGGATAGCCACACGTAGAAGATCGAAACAAGATCCACACCTTTCGCCTCTCACAAAAATCAACTCATGGTGGATAAAAGACTTAAACCTAAGGCACGAAACTATAAGAATTCTAAAAGAAAATGTTGGAAAAACTCTTTTATAAATTGGCCGAGGCAAAGAATTTCTGAAGAGCCCCAAAGATAATCACAGCAACAACAAAAATAAATAAATGGGACCTGATCAAATTAAAAAGCTT
>CAUYRT010006182.1:0-14983 GCA_963574885.1 Lepilemur ruficaudatus | reverse complement strand
TTATGGTGAGCTAGCACCACTTATATTATCCGGGATTAAGTTTAAGCCCATTATTCAAAGTGAGGTGACACAAGACCTGAAGAATGGGCCCCACTTGTACTCGCCATCAAATTGGTATTGACTGATTAACACTATGGTGCTCAAATGGTGGGAGTGTTCACTAGGCATTTGGGGGGTGGGGGGTAAAACCACATCTGAGTGACATGGTGGGCACTGTGGAGGGGTGGGCCATGCTTGAAAAGTAGTTGGGGAGTGGAATTAGGGGTCTCAATAGGGGGAAGGAATTCCTCTAAAACTGATTTATGTGATTAACTGTACATCTTGGTAAATTCACTAAAAATCATTTAAGTGTACACTTAAAATGGAGTAAAGGCATGATATGTAAAGTATATTTCAATAAAGAAAAAATACTTGAAAAGTTTCACTAGGAAACAAGCATTTAAATATAACATCTACTAGGGATACTGTTAGTAATCCAGTCAGTTATTTTTTTTATATTAAATTCAGTTGTTAAAAAATTCCACATGGAAGCAATAGAACAAGACAGTACTTAATTACCTTACTATTAATATTCTATGTTCTTACAGAGGTAATGAACACTTATTCTAGTCACATAGCCTTACAACCGCAGGTTTAAAAAAGATTCCCAAGTTCAGGAGAGTATGTGACAATTTCCACATACAGTAACTTAAAAATTCATGTACCTAAATAACTTTTGAAAATATTTCTACATTTTACTTTGCTAGACATGATCCAAAGCAATAACTATTAAGGATATACGCAGTTATTTTTTCCACAGGTTAAAAATATTTGTAACATTTCCAAATAAAATCAGAGAGTTTTAAAATTTCCATAGATCTTTGAGACAGCTGATCTAATCACTTCATCTTATTGAGAAGAATTTTGTGTACATCTCAAGAACAAAAGCGTTGGAAAAATGTGGCTGTGTTACTGGCATATGTACCTTGAGATTGACTGCTCTACCTGTAAATGCCACCTGCTCTATAAGTGTGGGATACTAAGATACATCAGTCACTATTTATAAGTAAATTGATCAAAGATTAATACAGCAAAAGTAATTCTGTGTGTGAGTAAATAGGCTAATTGCAATTTATTAAACGCATATGTGCATAGTTGTTCTTCGTTTTGTAAAATGAAGTGGGTAGACACAATACCATCTAAGGTCTTTTTCAACTCCATAATTCTAAGAATAGTATATGTACATTCCTTTGCTAATAATTGTCAACTAGTCTATTAAATTATGTATAGAATGTTTATATATAGGCTCATTTTTTGTATCCTCTTTCTACCTCAAAGCAGCCGTATTTATATTTCTGTAGCCAATAGCTCAGGGTTTTCATTTGTACAAATTACCTTTACTGTTTCTGTGGGTAGTTTTTTACTTTAGAAAATCAGTTAATTTTGTATTTTTCAGTTTCTTCATCTATAAAATCCTTATAATGCAGATTATGTTATAGAGTTAGGGGTAGAATGCTATAGACTGAATATTTATAACAATCCACCATTCATATATTGAAATCCTAACCCACAATGTGATGATATTAGGAAATAAGGCCTTTGGGAGGTGAGGAGGCCATAAAATGGGATTAGTACCCTTATAAAAGAAGTCTCAGAGAGATCTTTTGCCCCTTCCACTATGTGAATGCACAGAGAAAAGATCATAATCTATGAACCAGGAAGTAGGTCTTCACCAGACACCAAATTGATGATGCCTTAATCTTGGACCTTCCAGCCTCCAGAACTGTGAGAAATAAATTTCTATAAAAGCCACTGGTCTATGGTTTTTCTATTATAGCAGCCTGGGCAGACTAAAACAGAAGGATTACTTTCATTTATGCATTAATTTATCAAGTATATACTGTCTCATTTTATGTGGTAGGCAGATTAGTGTGTATTAGGAGTACAGTGGTGAGTTAAAGAGACAATATTACCTCCTTTTGAAACCAGTACATGAAAAACCAATTTATAACTGTGAAGAATATATACTGCCATTAGCAAGCTAACTTAAAAATTGATAATGTAGATTTTAATAATTTTATTTATTTTTTAAAAAAAGGTAAGTCTTTTTTTTTTTTTTTTTTACCACCTAAGTGTTTGGCAGAATCAACATTGCTAAAATGTCTCTACTACCCAAAGTGATCTATAGATTCAATGCAATCCGTATTAAAAATACCAACATCATTTTTCACAGATCTAGAAAAAATAATTCTATGCTTCATATGAAACCAGAGAAGACCCCGAATAGCAAAAGCAATTTTAAGCAAAACGAAAACAAGTTTTTAAGATTTGTGCCTATAATGGTATACATACTTTATAAGATAGTTCTTCTACATGCTGTGTTTTAAGTAAAAAACATAATATTGCCAATGGTCTTTATTCATACCACAGTTTCATTGGAGTTTTAGGCTTTTTTTCCTAATATTATTATAATAAATTGAAAGGCAAAATTTTTCTCTTCTTTATTAAGATGCAGATGGTGATAAAAGAAATAAAGTATACAGAATTTTAGAAAAGTTAGGCAATTGAAAGTTTAGAGAAAAAGTATCCAAAGTTTCGACCATCACTAATCTCAAATAAGGTGTCAGAGCTATGGAAGGCTAACATTAACCACTAGTATTTTCAAATAGAAAAGCACCTAGTCTATGGGCAGAGAGAACAGGAAATTTCTTTCATCTGAGAAGTCATATATCAATGTCTTCAGGTCAGAAAGAAGCAATCGTGAAACATTTCTTAAACTCTGAAGTTTTCCTTTAATCCATTCCAGTCACTCTCATGTTAGAGCAATGAGTGAGGGTTAGACTGCATCAAATGCAACAGAAATAATTTCTCACTGTTACCAATGAAGTTCAAGTAGATGCATCTACTTGATGCAAAGAACATGCATCTAATGAGTTGGATACTTTCAAAAAAAAATGAAATGATAATTTTGTAGGAAAGCAAGACTAATTATGTACCTTCTCTGTACTTAGAGTACATAATAATCTCCTATTTAATACATTGAAAAAGAAAAAATATATTAATGTACAATGTAATGCAGTAATTTAGGGAGCCAATAATGTAGTGATTCTAGAGTAAAGTACATTATTTTCTTTCATTTTCCATTGTTTGGAAAATCTACACTTGTCAAGAGAATGGGGCATTTTGATTTTTTTACTGCAGGTAAGTCAGACTTGGTAGTAGTATCTATTTAATCAACAGTTATTGTCTAACATAGATTTTCAACATAAAGTAGTTCTGTGGAGATGTACAGAGGAGTAAGAATTTGTTGATTGATTCTGTTTTTTTGAGGAAGTTTACATATGAAGGAGAGAAAAGGAAACCTACATTTGTAGGATAATATTTTGAAAAATTAAGAGCAGATAAAAATGTATAAATATGTTTTGACAGTTAATTAAAAAGTATTTATTCTTCTATTTTTTACAAAGAACTGCAACTACCTAATGTGAAAGATGTAAAGAAATATATTACCAAGTATCCTGAAAAAATTAGCCTTAATGTTTAGTAGGAGAGAAATACATATATATATAGACAACACACCCCACTATATGTATAATCTCAAAATATACATATGTAGTTATATATACAATTTCAAAACATAGATAAACATATATATATATGTTTTATATGCTTATATCATGTGTATATGCATGTATCTATCTATCTATATATCTCTCAAATGTAAGAGCCGAGGTGTTTACTGCAACTATGCTGCATAACAAATAGGCACAAAGCTCAGTGGTTTAGCCCAATAGATACCTACACCTTAGCTATAGGTCTGCCAGTCTCTTCTGGCTTATACTGGACTCTACTGGGCTTGGGTGGATTTGGCTGAGCTCAGGCTGCAGGTCAATTCAGGTCTGATTCACATATCTTTTCATTTGAGGGCTCAGGTTGAAGGAGCAAACACTATTGGAGACTTATTGTTCTCAGGGCAGAGGGCAGGTGATCAATAAAATGAAATGGAAAACTGTAATACCTTTTAAATTCTCAGCTCAGAACCAGTCCATCATCACATCTTCCTAGTTTTTCTTGGTCAAAGCATGATAGTTGAGCAAGCCCAAAGTCACTGGAGGTTGGGATGTATTCCTCAATTCCTTTGAGTCCTGGGAAAGTATATGACAACGGGCATATTCATATAGGATAAAATCCTATTTCAAGGAGAAAACAAAGATTGGGAGAAATAATTCAGTGTATGACATAAAAGCATTTTTAAAAGCCTACACAGCACCTTGAGGAAGCATACAATAGGTTGCTAAATAAATCCACTGATCACTCTGAATTGTAATCAGCCTCCCTCCCCAACTTTTGTCTTCAACCTAGCAAGAAACGATGATTTCCTGAATTAAATGAATTATATATTACTCAGATTTTGGATCTTTAGATCTACAAGTAGATGCCCAGAACTACTAGTAGGAATCCAATAAAGATTGTTGATGAATGCACTATTTCAACTATCTTCTAACTGGAATTTAATCTTTAAGCATGTTAACTTCTGTCCTACATTTTATTTCCAGAGTAATCTTACTAAATATTTACAAATCATTGCCGGGCATTTATTTGAAATTCCCTTTCTTACCCTCCTTCATTGCCTTTAAGACAAAGTATATATTTGATAACTTCTAATGCAAATCCAAGTGAAGAATTTTTATCTCTCACAACCCCTCAGTAATCCCTTCCTCTACCAACTGATGTTCTATTCATTACGCTTCCACTCGTTTGGTGCCAAACGTACAGTGGTTTGATAGATACTGTAATTATATTTTTATATGTACTTTTCCTTCATTCATGCTGGAAATATGTTGATATCCACCTATACCTTTCAGTATTGACTCTACAAGTGGGGCTTTATTACCCTGGACAAATGAGACAAGATATAGTCCTCCTTGGCTCTCAACAGATTACAGAAATTAAATTTTCAAGTATCCTACTTTTCTATTTATCTCTCAATACTAACTTTAAATTTTTAATCACTTTCTCTGTTATAATGTATAAACTTTCCTTGTCTCCTTTTAGATCACTCTTTTTACTTGTTTTCTTTAACAGAAATCAGGCTTCCCTCTGAAAATATCATTTCACTTGAAGAGTGCTCAAGTGATGACTTTATTTTTACTTTTTTATAAACCATATGCTTTATAGGTAGGAGGCAGAATTGGCATTCTTCTTATTCTGCACTAGAAATTCCAAATCATGAATACCGCATCCTTTTTAAAAAGAAAAAAAAGTAAAGAAAAGAAAGAAAAAAATGCAGATCGTTTAAGGATCGAGTCATCGAGTTACACCATTCTCTCCCTCTTTTTAGCACATCACCTATGGACTTTTCAGTTAGTCACCACCACTGATCAAAAACTTTGGTAAGTGGTTTAGATATTTTTCATTATCTCAAGCCCTAACTTCGTATAGATTGCCATCAACATTCATGTGCACAATGTGTCCAGCTCCAGAGCTCCTCAGTTTTTAAAATTTCTTAATGATATTTTTTATCTTCTCACTTGTTACTCTCATGGTCACACTTTCCGTCTTTTCATAACCTGAATCTGATCAATTTTCAAAAATCACTAATCCAGTAATCCCACTTCATGGCCAATGTCTTCTTTCCTTATGGCTTGTTCAACTACTTTTCTAATTTTTTTTTTTTTTACTTTATCAGGATTTCCAATTACTTGAACTTGCTATTTTCTCCAAATTTATCATCTATCTTTCATTTTTTTCCTATTCAGCTTTGTTGATTTATCAATTTCATGATGCATTTGTTTAAGAATACATTTGGATATATAAATTTCCCTTACCCTCTGAATTTTTGTCACATCCCTATTAGAAAATTTCATCTTCTTTGAACAGAATAATCTTCTTTTACCAAGACTGATCCTGATCATCCAATCACTTTATGAGATTTTCACATAATAGGACAGAATTTTTCCACTCTAAGTTTTTAACCACCAATCTTAATCCGGGTCTCTAACACTGTTCTTCAATCCTCTTACATTTCTAGTTAACTCACTGCCTCTCTTCCCAATTTTTTTTTTCGACTCTCTTCTAACTTTCCTCAAATGTCCAACTTTCAACTTCTTCTCACTCTAAAAAGATGACCTTGGACAAGATAAAACTTTTTGTGCCTCATATTTCTTTCATTCATACAGTTCCTAAATGTTAGCGTGAGTTATTCATTATATTATCATGTTTGGTAGTGGCATCTGCTCCCTTTCCCTTCTCCTTCCACATTTGCAATGAAATTCACCCTCCTGTTTATGGATAATTCACTCCTATTTTGTATCCCATCCCATCTGCTTTATCATTACAATATCTGTTCTGTTTTTCTGATTTCCCATGTTTCTCCCACAATTACATCATTCTCATGGCTTCTAAATCAACTCAAGTGTATCTTATTAAAAATGAAAAAAGTAAAAGAAAGCAACAGAATCTTACTTGGCCCCTCCTTCCTTTTCAGATTCAGTATTCTTTCTTACCCCACATTAAGTTCTCAAAGTTTTATCTACATGTTCTGCCTAACTCTATTTTTTTAAAGTCTCCTATTCACCACAACACCAATCTGTCTTTCAGCCCCCATCTCTCTACAGATAAAATATTTACCAGAGTCACTAATTATTTCCACATCACTAAATATATTTATTACTGCTGAGCACTCCCTCCTACTCAAAACATTCTCTTTATTCTGTATTTTATTTTAAAATTTTTCCAGGTTTTATTAATGCCTCTCATCCTTTATAATACACAACAAAATGTTAGATTTTTTTCAAGTCTTAGTCCCAGGATCTCAAGTTATCTCAAGTTAGACTGTTGTCCTAGGTCATTCCATTCCTATATATGACTTTCAAATACTGTGCTCAAAAAATAATATATCCGATAAGAATTGCCATTTAGTTCCAGATAATTATATCTAATTTCCTAATTGACATCAATTCTTGTATATCTCAAAGGTCCTCTTATATAATAAAAACAAAAACTAAACTTATGATCTTTATCTGCATATCTGGTTTTTTACTATTGTTTTTTCTTCACAAATGGCAACATTGCCCCTCAGGTTATGAAAGCTAGAAACCCGAGAATCATCTATAACATCTGCCTCTCATTTACCCCGATATCCAAATCACCGGAAATTTCTATTGATTTAACTTACTAAAATATCTCATGAGCTTGAACACTTATCATCATCTTCCCTAGTCAGAGTTACTATCATTTCTCCCCTAGTTTAACACCATTCATATTTACCTCTTCATTTTTCTGTCTATCCAGAACAATCTTTTAAGAGAGAAAATAAGGCCGTATCTTCCCGATACACAAAGTAGTTCAATGGCTTCTCATTGCTATTAGGGTGAAGACAACATATCTCAATGTTGCCTAAATGTTCTGTTTGTTTCTGAACCCATCTAGTCCTCCAGACTCATCTACACCACACTCTTCCTCTCTGCAGGTACACTGGCTTTCTTTTAGTCCCTCATATTCTCTCTGCCTTCTCTCAAAAAATACTTTTATTAATACATATGCTGTTCCCTCTGACTGAGTGTGATTTTCTCTTCCTTTCCCTCCATCTACTTGCTTCTGTTTTTTATGAAACCATCACTTTGAAGGAGACACTTTCCCACATACTAATTGCTAATGAATTGAATGATTACAATTAGATGATATATATTTGATATATGTTATATATTACATGATTATAAATGTTTATAACTTCATGTTTCTCTTCTTGTTAGCATATTAATTTATATGCACACTAATAATAATATGGCAGGGGATGTTTCTCTTTTTAAAAAAATCATTGTTGTATTCTTAGTTGTTGTCAGAGCACCTGACCCACACAATAAGTGTTTTATAAATGTTAGTTGGATGACTAAATGAAGAACAGCAGAATGGCTTGTTCAGAGATGATTTGCAATAAATTGTGTTTTTACTGATATAGAAATAGATCTACCTTGGCACTAAGTTGGTGTTCAATAAATGTCAGCCTGAATTGTGTTAAAAGCAATTTTAGGCTTTGTGTTTATATTTGTGGGCAAACAAGTCTACTAATCCAAAGAGATTGTGATCATAAAGTGAAATTGTTACTTGAAAGTTCTGTACCTTGTCAAAAAATTAGATAATCCATTATCCTCAATTTTCATATTGGTGAAATACATTTTTGATAAACTCATTTATGGCAAGTATGGACTCTATGATTGTTTCTAACTAGAATAATAATGCACTATTTTTTAAAATATATTCTCAAAACTTCGGACAAATTAGGACTTTTTCTTTCTCTTTATTTCCACTAGTTTCTATAGCATTGTTTTTTTGCCCATTAGGTTTTTTTTTTTTTTTTTGCCCAAATTACATTAAAGATAGTTTTTTAGAAAATTGTCTGTTTTCCTGAGCATAAATTATCTGAAGAGTATTTTTATTTATCTTCATTTGGGACTCATCACAGTGTTAAATATAAATATCTGGTGATTTTTTAAACTAAATTATACATAATTTCATTGATTTTACAACACTGAAGAATATACCAGTAGGATGCAAACTATGATTCTGTGATGGTAAAAACCTGTGGCATGCTTCTCTTATTTACAGCTGTCCTTTGAGGACACTAAATGTTATTAACTGATTCTCCACTGTAAAATGTAGAGAAAATAAAAAATAAAGTGGAATCTGCAGAGAGTTAAACCTGTTTGAGTGGTCAGGTCTGATAAAGTCATGGGAAAAAAGATGTATTTCATTTTTTTTAAGAAAATTATCTCAATGAGGAGGTACATTTGTTCTTATTTCTATTCTGTATAAATAAATTAACACTTCAGCAACAAACTTTAGTGCATATAAATGAGCATTTTTAAAATATTGAACAAATAAGAAAAAGAATATAGATGATATAAAGTGGGTTTTGTGTTACTTAACCTTTGCATTAATGTAAAAATTAATTTTCATATGTAAGAATGATTTTTAGCAATTTTTCAAAACCCCATTGTTTAAACTTATAATCCAATAAAGCGGAAAAATATCCATATTGTTATTTTTATTGCTACACTATATCAAAGGTATGATTAGTTTTATTACAATTTTTTTAAGTACTATGGTAGGATGATAACTATAAAAACACTTTCTGGAATATTCTCTAACCTTGACCCAAGCACACTGAAACACAAATGAACTGTTTCTATGCAAATGGCACTTATGTTTTCCAGATTCAAATGCCCCAAGAATAGTCATATTTTGAAAGCTTGGTCAATGATTTTATTCATTTATTTTTATATAATTTTTTGCCAAAAATTATTTGAGGTGGTTTTATAAACATTATATAATTTAAAATTTATAATTAATTTAAAAAGAAATACGGATAAATTATTAAAAATTAAAATAAAGCCAGAGGTAATGTATAAATCACACTATTAAGTCCTAGGTAACTATAGGAGTTGAGAAAGAAATACAGCACTGAGTTCTTAGAAGCTGAGCCAATAAGGAAGATATAATTTTCTTTTAATTTGAGAATATTAAGGAGGTACAAATGTTTTAGGTTACATGAATCATTTTTATAATGTTTGAGTCCTGGCTATAGGTGTGTCCATCACCCAAATAGTGTTCCTAGTACCCATTAGGTTGGTTTCTTCCCCTCCCCTTTTCCTCCCACCCCCCTGGTTTCTTTCCACTAAGTTTCACTTCCCTCTGTGTACTTATGTGCTCATTGGTTAGTTCCAATTTAATAGCAAGTACATGTGGTGTTTGTTTTTCCATTCTTGCAATACTTCACTTAGGAGAATGGTCTCCAGTTCCATCTAGATTGTCGCAAAAGGTATTAATTCATCTTTTTTAGTGGCTGAGTAGTACTCCATGGTGGCACTTGGGTTGATTCCACATCTTTGCAATTAAGAATCCAGCAATCCCACTACTGAATATCTACCCAAAAGAAAAGGAAAATATAAATTTAAAATTCACTCTGTCTATAACTAAAAGTATTTACTCAGAATTTCATCATTTGTTTAACTGAGTGGGGAGATACATTCTTCTTATAGGTTTTGTTAAAGGGCATAGTGTAATTTAGTTAGTGGTCAAAGTCCTAAAAAGAAAAAAAAAACAGTTCTTACAATGACAAAAGACAATATTCAGATTAGCAGGGCCATTTGTTAAATAAGTTTCATATTGCAAGGGGATTATATGTACCTCCCTCAAAAATAATATAATCAATTATGTAAAGGATAATAATATTGTGGTTTAGATACCCTCTTCTATGATGATGAACCTACATTGATTAATAAAATTCAGATGCAGATGAAAAGTTGAAGTGAATAAATTGAAATCAGTCTTTCATGAATTTTAGCTATCAAAATGGAGGTTTTGACTGGAGTTATGTTATTTTGTAACATAGAGTAGAAATGCACATATTTTAGGTTGCTGATTATGAAATAATTGTATAGTCTTACTAGAAGATGTCTATGCTATTTTCTTGATGTAGACTCCTGGTTCCTAGTGTGAGAGGACACAGAAGAGCTGTTAGAAGAGCTTCATGACCATTCCCTGTGGTCAAGAGGACTGCTGGGACTACACAGCGAACGTTTACTTAGGCAGTGGTGGTGTTAGAGGTCAGTGAGGCAGTAGGCCAACTCCTCATAAGAAAATTCCTCTGCTTTTGCCCAAGAAAAAGACCAAAAAAAAAAAAAGACAGTCTGAATTATCTTGTCTTCAAAATCCTAATCGTCGTGTAAATCTCTTAAATAACGATTTTTTGAATGATGACCTCAACCAGCAAGTCTGCCTCCAGAAGGTATCAAAATCACTTGTTATCTCACTAAAAATAGTATTATTATAATACTATTTTTTTTTTTTACAAAACGATTTGAGCATAGCTTAAACTTTGATGATAACCATTATTCCTAAATAGCATAGTTTGTTCTGGGAGATTATGCTATTATGGTAAATCAACACATTTTTACTAACTGGGCTACTCAGAGTCTGTTAGTATGGTAGCATAATCCGGTGATACCTGATTTGGTTAGAGATGAGCTATGGCATTCCAGGAAGAACATCGCTACAATCACAGATGTAGGACATAGAAAACCCCTGTGGATAACTGACTCACCAAGACCTACTGGAGATTAGGACTTTAAGCAGTAGAGGTCTTCTTCAAAATTCAGTGTAATCGTCTTCAAAATCACCTTAATTCTCTAATAATCAATTTAATGGGGAAGGGAATCCTTAAAAAGGCATGTATTTTTCTCCATTTAGAACTGCTTTTTCTCCCCTTTTACTAATCAGTTTTGGTTTTCTCCCCAAAATTCCTGAAATAGTCAAGTAATTATTAAAACACAATTTCTTAATAAAATGGTTCACTCAAAGTATCTTATGAAAAGACATCTGTATGTCCAATTGATTCTGTCTACAAAATGTATCTTGAGTCAATTTACTAATCTCCATCTCCACTGATGCAATTCTGGTCCTAGTGCCCATCATTCCTTCCCCACACTATTTACCGTTAAGGTTAACAATCTCCCTGCTTCCATTCTCTAGAAATCGTATTTCTACACAAGAACCAGATTAATCATTTTTAAACCTAATTTATATCAGATTTCTGTTTTCCTAAAACCTATGGACACTTATCTAATTAAACTGAATAAAACCTAAATTGTTTAACATGGCCTATGAAACCCCTTGTGATTTATCAATATCTTCAGCCTCAACGTTTGCTGCACTTGTTTTTTCTCACAATATTTAGTATCATTGGCATTTTTAGGGATTCCTTGAAAACATCAAGACTTTTCTCATTTTAGGTCCAGATTCTTTCCAAGATGTAGGCTCTTCAGCCCTATTCTCTTTGCCCTAGCGTTATTGTAGAAATGTCCTAGCAATTAGTATGTGGCATTGGTCTCTAAACACCTGTTTAGAGAGACCCAATTAGTGTTAACTTCAAAACTTCTCTTTGTGGTTGTGGCAAGGTTCTCTTTTATTCCTGCTAGATGTGATAAGAAGCTCATGTACCTGGGTTGTTGCTGATCTCTGTCTTATATTTGCAGCAGCAGCCTTGAACAAAGACAAAAGTATAGATGGCACAATGGGTAGAAACTGGGTCTTTGATAATTAAGCTAACCTTCTAAGTCACAGTCTGCCCCTGAGTTTTTCAGTTACTGGGCCAACAAATTCCTTATTGTTTATTCAGATGTAGCTGAAGTTTGTTTTTCATGAGACCCTTTTGTGTTGCTATAGAAATAATAATTGTTATTACCAAAAGGAGGCAGCAAGACTGTGCCTATGGTGGATCTTTTAAGATTTCTTAACTTTCTGGACTACCATAGTTTTAGGAACTAATTGAATGCTAATTAACTGAGCTATGCGAAAATTATTTAAATTAATTTAGATTATTTTTCCCAGCTCTAAAATGGGTAAAATGTAACTACCTTAGTAGATTGTTATGAGGATAAGAAATAATGATGATACACTATTGCACAGCACCTAGTGCAGAATAAGCTTCAATAATTTATAGCTATTGGCTACTATAATTACAAAATGCTGCTTTTTAAATCAGGTTCAATATTACTTAAGAAGTTTAGGGGGAAAAGCATTTAGTTAATTATTCTTTTTCTCCACTATTTTCCAGTGTCAACAACTTAATTTGTCACTTTGTTGTATTTGAAGATGTTTTTTTCTTAAGTCAACCAACTCTGATACAATAAATAAATGCATATAAGTCAAGATACTGAAAATACACTCATAAAATTGGTTTTCTCGCAACTGCATAATTAAAACTGTCAATCCTTATTTCTCCAGTGTTAAGTGCAAGCTCACTGATAATGACCCCTACTGGTGAGTAATTAACTCCCTCTGATCTAGGTGTCAGAATTGCTTGATAGTGTATGCTAATGTGAAATTCACCACTGCAAAAGATATAGCAAAGGCAACAACAAAAATACAAACAGACTCTTCAGAAAACAAAATCACAGCAGGTTCAAGTTTTAAAATAATCTACCTGCTGGCAGATCCAATAAACCTGCTGATTATTGGCTCCTCTCCCTAAATCCTGCTGTGTATTACCTACTCATCTGAAGAGGCTGTTGTTATAAGTGATTGCTAATAGTACATGGCAATGGGATATATTTTGTGGCCTATTATTGTTATCAGGAAAGTGATAACAGTTGGTACTAGCCTGGAAATAGGATGAAGGATTAGAATATGCTGTCAAATGTACTTTTACTGCATAATGCTGTGCAAAAAGAAGCCTAGGTATATGATTAAACATTTATTTGATCCTACTGTGCACAGTAGAGATTTTTTCTCTTATATTAATATTTTAATTTAAAATATTATTTGCAAAATGACCTTTTCGAAAAATCTGTTTTGGAAGCTTATCAATGAAATTGGTGTCCTTTAGAATGCATTATTGAAGGATGGAAGGACAGTTAATAGATATTTGAGGCTAAAATCTTGCATAATATATTCTCATCAACTAAATATTTGAAGATACAGAAACAGCAGTGTAAATTGATATACCTTTTATGGGCTGATACTGTGATGTGGAATTCAGGAGGTACTGCTTACTATCAGGAAAATATGCCACAAGAATATACAGTTTGTTCCCATGATTTCTCAAATAATGTGCTGAAAAGTGGTATTTTGGTTCTGCATTTGCCTTTCTTATCTATCGCAAGAATATCATATTCCTACATTTCCTGTAAATATATTCAAAGTCTATATCCTAATAATGCTTTTTAAAAAGTGTCATATATAGGCATGAAACTTGACTTTTAAGAATTACACATACCACAGACACAGTAAAATTCTGAAAAGCATAAAGCATATGCTTCTAAAGCATAAAGTATGAGTCAAAGTCATGATACAATCACTTTAATTCTGACGCTGTCTGTGCAATGTAGCACAGGTTGGCTTGTGTAAGTATTAATAGTTATGACTTCTGTTCATTTCCCTCGTAGTCTCCTGGACTCACAGGACTAGTGAAATCACCCATATGATTTCTCTGCTTCCTTTGGAAAACAGTCAGCAGCATGGTGAAAGTGCCTGGAAATAATGCTCAAAGGGGCCCAGAATTCATCTTTAGATGTGGTGTGGAGTCAGCCCTTAGAGTTAAACTGCTCACATTTCACTACAGCTCTGACCTGCATTTTAGTTCACATTTTAATCTCTTAAGCTTTAGTCTCTTAACTCAGGTTGGTGTTGTAGCAATAAAAGAAACTAATAGAGATCATTTTTAAAAACACTGTATGTGATAAGAGTAAGTTGATGCTAATTTACTATTAGAAGCATTAGGAAAATTATTGTTATCAATTTATCTGATACAATCTCCAACATGAGAAATGATTCACCTCAAGATTTTTCCCCTCATTCACTAGCATAAGGTAAGATATACTAGCTGGTCTAATGGTTTATGAGCATGATTCTCAGAGACATCTGGGTCACTGGTCTTTGTTCTAGTTCTGCAGACTGGATTAGGTAATACATTGCCACGAGATACATATGGACTATGAAGCTAAACTTACTGGAACAGAGGAACATTCAGATCTGAGTCTCTTATGAGGAACACCTGGTCCAGGTGAGGTGGTCTACAGTATGTCTCCAGACAAGGAGACAAGGTTCAAACCTGGAGTATCCCAGTTTTACATTTAAGCCTGAGTTTGGAAGACCAAACTAATCATTCCAGTTGTCTGATATGTCCCTCCCTCAGTCTAACTAGCATAGACAACTGTATGCTCTCTGGCAAGCCTTTTGAGTATTGTAGAGGCCACGACATCAACACTTCAACACATCAACACATCAAATAAAAATTACTAATCTCTTTATTGTGTATCTTTACTTCCTCAGATAAGAACTTACATTTGAATAGCTTCAATGTGCCTATGCCTGGTCTTTGCAGCTATCTGTATCTATTATTGATACATAAAGAGTACAAAAATGGGGATAAGAGGGAACCAAAGTCAACCAAACTTTGAACAATTTTGACAATATTTGCAATAGTCTTGCTTTTGCTATTAGA
>CAUYRT010006181.1:0-81377 GCA_963574885.1 Lepilemur ruficaudatus | reverse complement strand
TGGATGGGTGGAAAAATGGATGGATGCCATGAGAAGCATGGGAATGAACAGATGACCCAACAAGGGGACATGAGGATGAGTGTGAAATCTTTCTGGGAGGCAGGAGAAGGAGTGTGTGTGTGTGTGTGTGTGTGTGTGTGTGTGTGTGTATGTGGTCCTGAGGCTTGAGCAAAGGAGACCCATCAAATCCTGCACATCTTCTCTACCCCGTGTTCTGGCCTTATAAAGCAAGCAGGACATCCCAGCAACCCAAGCAATCAGAGCATGGGCGAGCGGGGGCCAGGACAAGCTCTCCAAGGTAACCCAACCCCATTTCCTGTCTGGGTCAGAAGGTCTCTCTGCAGCTCCCCAGCAGCTGGGCGCCCAGATTGGGCTTGAACAGGTCCCACCAGCATTTGGGTGTGTGGGGGGGTGGTCCCTTCTGCAGGCTGTCTTCCCTGACCATTCCAACCCTCAATAATCTCCCCCCATCATGCCCACAGCCCCCAACTCTGAGCCTCACATTCCAGACTTTGCTCTCTCCCCAGCCTAAGTCTTCCAACTTGGAAGCTCCATGGATGCTCATAAATATTTACTTAAAAATTTATTTTTAATAACATAAGAAATACACAAATATATTATCATTATTAAAAAATAAAAACAAGGGAGACAAACATTCCCCCCAGCTTTCCTGATACTATCCACCTCCCTGGGGAATATTTTTTACCAGTTCCCTCAGTTTTTTTCCACATCTTAAATTTTGCATTTACATTTGAATTTTTGTATTTCCATTTTTTTTTGCGAGGGTGTTTACATAAATATCATACTATACAGATGCTCTTTTCACTTAACAATGTGTCTTAGAGACCTTTCAGTGTCAGTGCCTTTGTGCTATGCATGATGCATGTGTGTCATCTATGTTGTGGCATAAATATGGCATAAAATATCATGTATGTTAATGGCTTCCGTGCATACCAGGGCAGGGATACATGCCCTTATTAAGGGAGGTGTGGTACATTTCCAGAGTTTCACAATTATAAACTCTGCTACAGAGATCATTTTTCACATGCCTGTGTGTACCATGTGTAAATATTTCTCCAGGGATAAACTCGAAAGTGGATTTGCTGAATTGAAGGCTATGCATACTTTGTATTTCAATAGGTGCTGCTAAACCACCCTGCAAATTGCTTGCTTCCTGGCACCTGAGACCCCCAATGTGTCCCACCTGTCTACAGCAGTTATTAATCAACATTCATTGTGCCAATCTGATAAGTAGGAAGGCGAGTCTCATTCTTGCTTTAACTTGCGTTTTCCTGATTACTCATAAGGTTGGGCATATTTTCATATGGCTATTGGCCACTTGTAGAAGAGATTCTCATCAAATGAATTAGTCATTTAGTAAAGACACTGATAAGGAAGGAGAAGAGTAACGTGGCTCTGGGCAGATTGCTCTGTGAGGTTCCGGATCACTGAGCTAGTCCACGGGGAGTGCTCATGGGACCCAGCTGGGGTGCAGGTGAGGAAGGCATTTCTGACTTGTAGAACGATAGAGTCACACAGCCAATCAGAAGCCAGGCTGGGACCCTCACCTCATGGGGTCTCACCCTAACTGGATACCCCTCAATATTGGAACTGTCACTGTCTGAACTCAGGAACCCAACAGATGTGCAGAGCAAAGGTTATAGCTCTTCTGACTACAATTTGTATCAGTTATTTATTGCTGCATAATAAACTACACCAAAACACAGTGGTAACAACAGCAATTATTTATTTGCTCCTGCTTCTGCAATTTGAGGAGGGCTTGACAGGAACAGCTCAGCTGTGAATGGATAGCTCCATGGATTTTCTGCTGGGGCTGGAACATTCAAGAAGCCTTCTTCATTCATTTGTCTGGAGCCTGGGCTGGGATCGCTGGACCAGCTGGGGCTTGGATGGGCATCTGTCTGCATGGCCTCTCCTAGTGACTGAACTTGGGCTTCCTCACGGTATGCCGGTTTTAGGGACATGACACTTTTTACATGGCAGCTGGTTCCCCCCAGAATGCAAAAGTAGAAGCTTCCAGGTCTTCTAACTACCTGGACCTGGGATTCTCAGAATCCCATTGGTGCCTCATTCCATTGTCTGATCAGTCACATGGCCAGGGGAGGAGCAGCAAGGGCCCTTTGTAAAAGAGCATGTGAGCTGGAAACTCAACCTACACAATTGACGTCCTTTCCAATCACATTGAGAAAAAGAGGAGAATGTATTATGACAATGTGGGGTGTCTCAGGAACCCCAGGCCAGGAAATGCAGTTGTGGCAAGGTCTGGATTGGGAAGAGCCATCAATAACCCCGGCTGTCCCTTCCTTGCCTTGCTGGTCTCCCTTGGGCTTCCTCCTTCTCTCTCTGCAAATCAGCTTTCTCTGCTTTTTCATGTTCATGAACTCCTGTGAGATTGCCCCAGAATAGCATCCTGAGTCCACAAGTCCTCAACTACCCCAAGTTTTTCTGAATCCCAGTTCCAAACCCCAGATTGGCCCAGCCTGGGCCAGTTGTTCTCCCAGATGAGGGAAGTGAGACTCAGAGACCTTCAAAGTGTCTTACCATTATTGATAAAGAAAAGTATGTGATAAGCAGCCATGAAATTAATAGGTATTTGTAATCATAACTAATATTTAGTTCCTTCTATCCACCAAGCACCGTGTTAAGCACTTTACATAAATAATCTCATTTAATCCTCACAACCACCCGTGAGTTGGTACTCTCATTAGTCCCATTTTACAAATGAGGAAATTGAGACTCCCCAGGGAGGTTTAGTAACTTTCCCAAGGTCACACAGCTAGGAGGTCTTGGAATAGGAATTTGAATTCAGGCAGCCTGACTCCTGAGGACTACCACTTACTCTGCCTTGAATTAATGAATAAGTATTCATAGAATCCTCCCCAAGGGTTGCACTGGTATGTTTAGCTTCAAGATGAGACAATGCAGTGAGTGCCTCGACTCGACTCAGAGTCTTTTAGATGAGTGCCCATTCACCTATCCATCCATCCACCCTTCCTTCTCTCCTTTCCTCCCTCCCTATATCTATTCACCCATCCATTCACCAAACCACTCAGTGTTCACTGAGGTTTCCTGTGTACCTGGACCACGCTGGACCAGGGGTCCTCAGCTGTTTCCTGTTGTTATTTTGTTATTTCATGGAGCAGGGCAGTAGGAACCAAAGAGGAGCCTCAGATTGCACCCTGGCTCTACCCTACCCAGCCTGTGACCTCTCTGGGCCTCAGTCTCCCTGCGTGTCTCCAGGGGGCATAGCCTGTGGTTGTCCGTCCACTGTGGTGCTCCCTGGCTGCGGGGCATGCTGATCCAGGGCAGGTGAGCTCTGCCCCACGCTGTTTCTGCTGCCTGCAGTGGGGTCTGGGGGGACCTCAGCTGCCTATGTGACTCAGCCTCCTTCTGGTGGCCCAGGTAGGAGGTGGCCCATTGTTGTGCTCAACAAAGAACTTGTTCTACTCTTTGTGTGGGGAAGCATGAGCCTGTTCCCCGCCACTTTCTTTCTGTGTGAGCCCTGGGCGGAGACACTGAGCCCAGTGCCATAGAAACCAGGCCTGCTGAGGGGAGACGTTTCCTCTCCACCCTACTCCATCCCTGCTGGAGCGCTCGGCCCTGTTCAGAGCCTGTGTGGGTATGCAGCCCCTCGCCTGGGCAGAGGGGGGGGCCTGGGGGAGGGATGCCTTCCTCCAGCCAAAGTGGGGGTCCTGCTTACGAGGCACAGGGTGATGGAGCTCAGCTTGCTGCCCTGCCCTGCCCTTCAAATCCCTGCTTACATTTCCCCTTGGAAAAGCCAGCTATGAGATAGTTAGGAGGGTAAGGAAGGATTGCACGTGCATGGACACACCCTCCCCCAGACATGTGTGTGCATGTGCACACACTCCACACACACACAGACAAGACATGTACAGCAAACACACCCACACTTCCCAGGCAGGGCACCCACTTGGCCAGTGTCTCTGAACCAGGCCCAGCTGTTTGTCTGTCCTTGCCCACCCGTCCTCTTTGTGTCTCTACTCTGGGCTTGTCTGGGTTCCGTTATCTCTTCTCTGCTCAAAAACAATCTCTCAGGCCTCTGGCCACCCATGGTGGTAGGCAGAAGAATGGCCCCCAAAGAGGTCCACATCCTAATCTCAGAACCTTATCTCAGAACATTAGGTCACATGGCACAGGGAAATTAGGTTCAGATGGAATTAAGATTTCTGTCCTAGTCCTTTTGTGTTGCTATAAGAAGATACCTGAGACGGGGTAATTTATAAGGAGCAGACATTTATTTCTCACATTTCTGGAGGCTGGAGGTCCAAGATGACGGCACCAGCAGTTTCAATGCCTGGCAAGAGCCTGGTCTTTGCTTCCATGATGTCACCTTGTTGCTGTACCCTGCAGAGGGAAAAAATGCCATGTCCCCACATGGCAGAAGAGCAGTAGGGCAAAAAGGGCCTAAGCTAGTTCCCTGCAGTCCTTTTATAAGGCTCTAACCCTCATGACTTAATCTCTTCCCAAAGGCCCCATCTCCCAACACCGCCACAGTGGGGAATCAGCTATAGCGTGTGACCTTTGGAAAGGACACATTCAAGCCAGAGCAGTTGCTAACCAGCTGACCTGCCATGGGGAGATTATCCTACATTATCCAGATGGATCCACTGTAAGCACAAGAATCCTTACAAGTGGCAGAAGGGGCAGGAGAGCCAGAACCAGGGAGACGGCAGTGTGAGAAAGATTTGGCCTGATGTTCCCGGCTTTGAAGATGCGGGAAGGTACCATCAGCCAAGGACTGCGGGCAGCCTCAGCAAGCCGGAAAAGACAAGCAAACAGAATCTCCCTGAGACCCTCCAGAAGGAGCATAGCCCTGCTGACACCTTGATTTTTAGCTCAATGAGACCCATTTTGGACTTCTGACTTCTAGAATGGTAAGAGAATAAATGCGTGGTTTTAAGCCATCAAGTTCATGGTAATTTGTTGCACCAGCAATCAGGAACTAATATACTTATGCCACTTCACTGGTCCCTCTCTCACCTGACACGCTGACTGCTGTCACACTACCCTGGTGACTGGCTGCAAGGACATTGTTGTCCAGTTGGTTGACAGCCTACAAAACCATAACAACAGCTTTGACTGTCTATGAGACCCTGCAAATGCCTCTTCCCCTTTCTTATCCTCCATTCCTGCATCTCTGCAGCTGCAGGCTGGGAGAACGGGCCTTCAGCTGCAAACTCCTGGGTCCTGGAGTTCTCTAGAAGCAGGGTGTGAGCTCCGCTGCCATGCTGGAGGAAGGGAGCCAGGTGCCACCAGAGCAGCAGGTCAGTCTGGGGTCTGCCTCCCCAGCCTCAAGCTCAGGACCAGCCTGTGTCGCAACAGCTGCATTCTTGCACAACCATCATTCCAGAGGCAGAGGCCATCAGCACTGCTCCTGTTCTGCTGCAGACAGACTCCCTTGAGGCTGGGCTGGGTGACAGACTGTCTGCTGGATGTGGGCCAGATGGTGCCATCACCTAACATGGGCAAACTGGAGGGTGTAACTCCCATGATCAGAAATCTGTTAGAAGGCCAGGAAATGCCCTGGACCATTTTCCCTTTCTCTCCATGTGTCCCTTTCCCTGTGGTGCTGCAAATATTTGCACATCTTTGCCTGAGGACTTTCTCTGACAGCCAGAGCCTCCTCCCCACAAATATGCCAAGCCAAGGCCCAGAGAGTTAAAGATTGCTAGGGCCAACCTATGACCAGCAGGTGACGGTGTATCACCACCCCCAGTCCTTGCTGGCAGGTGGGGTGATTGGAAGGCACGTGTCCTACACTGGTCCCCCCAGCATTCCCCAGCGCGGTTAAGTTCTACTTACTCAGAGAGGCAACACTATCTACTGCTGAGATCACCTCCAATATGTGAACTTGTATCCCAGTCTCGGGATCTGCTTTTGGGGAAATCCAAACCAAGACATCCGTCTCTCCTCCCTGCCCCTCTTCCTCTGGCTCCTGCTCCGACTCCTCTTTGCTGCTGTGGGGCTCTGAGCAGGGGCGCCCTGTGCAGTGGGGCATAGGCTGCCCAGTGCTTGGCTGCCTGCATGGCCTTCCCTGGAGCCCACCACCTTAGAGGCAGCCCCAATCTGGAATCAAGAGGTGGTCATCCCCACGTCTGTGGGGCTGAGGGAGGATAGACCAAGTGGGCATCAGAGGTCAGCTTCCTCTGCTTGCGACGGCTCAGCTTTGGGGACCCAGACTGGCCACACCCATTCACCTCTGAAGTGGTGACTGAGCTCACCTGCCCAGTGCAGCCTTCTGGGGAGGGCACAGAAGGGAGGGGAGGAAGGGAAGGTGGGCAGGTGGAAAGAAACAGTCTGGCCCCAAGCCTAGGGCCAGACAGGGCAGGGAGGGCTGTGACACTACGAAGGGCCAAGACCTGTGTGGCCACTGGCAGGAAGACCCTCAGCCCTCCCAGAAGCCAAGGCCATCAACCGTGGTCCTGATCCACTCCCTCCTGCATCAGGGTTATATTTAAGCCCCTCTAGACCCATTGCCCTCATCTGACCCCCTCTTCCATCCTGCCCCAGTCCCCTCCCTTCTCACTGACTCTCCCCAGACACTTTCCATTCCGTATTTCCCATCTGTGGGCTCAGGGGCAGAGAGGCACTCTAGGCTGAGGGACAGTACATGCAAAAGTCAGAGACGGGGACCTGGGTGAAAACAGAGACCACCAGGCTGCAGGGCTCCACCCATGCACTGGGGAGTTTGGAGCTAAGAAAGCAATGGGGGGCTTTACTGGGGAGGACAGAGGAGGCTCCACTCCTTGTTCCACCAACTTGGGTTCATCCATCCATTAGGGACTGTGGTGGGCTCTCCGTAGGCTGGGGGGACCCAGTGGAGGGAAGAACATCCAGATTGTTCTGAGCTCCCAGAGCAGACTGCCTTGAGCCCGCCTGGCCTGGGTGTGAGGGCACAGGGGTACAGCAAGGTAGCGCCTCTCTTGGGCCTCAGGTGGCACCCACGCCGCCCAAGGACCAGAGCCTGTCTGTACTGCCTGCTCCAAAATGGAAGCTGGGCTGAACACTGGTGCCTCAGGACCCAGCTCCAGCCTCAGGTTGGGGTCTGTGAGCCACCAACCCTAGATGGGAGGTCCTGTTGCAAGATCCCCACGAACATGAGCTCTGGTGTTAGAGAATGGGAAATCATATCCCATATCACACTATGGCTTACTAGTTGTATGACCTTGGGAAAGTTACTTAACATCTCTGTGCTGTTTTCTTATCTATAAAATGGGAATCTAATCATACCCATTCATAGCACTACGGTGATTAAATGAGATACACACATAGAGTCCTAAGAACAGGGTTGAACACGCAGTGAGCCCCCAGCTAAGGTTACTGAGTTTATTTTCCACTGGGCAAGCTTCAGCATGGGGTTTTTCCTTGGAAAGGCTTTCCTGGTGCAGTTTATCAACTTGGAGCCCACACTACAGCACAGACCACGAAAGGCTGTGTGTTTTTCAAAAAAGCTCCTCTTTCCAAAGCCCAGCTCCTAGGAGAAAGGAAGCCCAGATTAGGCAGGCCACAGGCAAATGCCATGAGCCACAGTCAGCTGGGAGCTCCCCTTCACCCACAATGATCCAGGATTGTCAATGGCTCCCAAACTCCTCCTCTGTGTGTGCAAGCAGGATCAGGAAATCAGTCCAGCAGGGAGGGAAATCACCCTTGGCAGAAGGCATGGCGTGTGTAAAGGCATGGTGGTGTGACCTGGTGTAACTGTTGTTACCGTGTGTCTCAAGGGCTGACATTGGTGTGGGAGGGGGAGAACAAATCTTCTCAGGTAATTTGGGACTTTCTGTGGTTCTTGTCCTGGCTACTAAATACCACTAGTGCTCTCTTGGCATTTTGGTAATAAAAAATACCCCCCTGGAGGGGGCAGTACCCTCCCAAGGAGAGGACCACTGATGGGGAACCTAAGTGCTACCCTGGTGGTGGCTGCATGCACGGAGCATCAGTGAGAGCAGGGGCTGGAGGGGTGGGCAGGACCCAGAACTGGGGCTGGGGAGCCAGGAAAGGGGCTGCCTCCTGTCTTCTGTGTGCACCCCCCTCCTGTCTGCACCTGCCTCCCGCCTGCACCTGCCTCCCAGAACAAAAGCAGCAGCCTTGTCAGCCTCCCTTGGGGCTGGGCACAGACCTTTCCCTCTTCCCTCCAAGAGCTGCTCCCTCCACCCCCACTCCCCTCCTTCCCCTGCTGCTGCTACTGGGTAAGGAAAGGGTGCAAGGACACTCAAGAGGCTGGCACCAGTGATTGCCTTTGGGAGCCTGGGGATCCTTTCTATCTCTTGAATTTTGTTACATGTTCACGTGTGACCTATTTAAATTTAATACTATTTCAAAAAGCAATTTCGAATTACAGAAGAGTTAAAAAAAAACACAAAGAACTCCTATACCCATCACTCAGATTCATTAATTGTTAGCATTTTGTCACGTTTGCATTCTCATTCATTCCCTCTTTGTGTGTGTGCACACACACATACACATATAATATGCATGGTACATTATGCTCTAAATACTGCAGTGTGCATTTCCTAACAACAAAGTCATTCTTTTACCTAACCAGAGTACAGTGTTTAAAATCAAGAACTATAACATTGACACGCTATGATTAGCTAATGCATATGTTCCATATTCAAATTTTGCCAATTGTCTCAATTACGTCCTTTCTAGCCACTTTTTCCCTAGCCAGGACCCCACCCGGGATTGTGTGTTGCATTTACTAGTTGTGTCTCTTTGCTCCCTTTTAATCTGTGCAGTGCCTCAGCCTACCCTAGTCTTTCGTGACCTTGACACTTTTGTAGAGACCAAGTCAGTTATTTTGTAGGATGTCCCTCCATTTGGAATGGTCTGGTGTTTCCTCATGATTAGAAAATCAGCAGTTTTTAAAGGTAAAGATGGTGAGTGCTTGAAGGCTAGGAATCTAAGAAACTGAGGGAGTCTCACATAAGAGGTTTTGGAGGCTGGCCAACCAGGTTTGGAATCTCAGTTTTGTCACTGTTTATTCATCCATTCACGAACTATTTATTTAACACCTATCAGGAGTTGGGCACTGTTCTAATTTCCTGGAATATATCAGTGAACAAAGGCAAAATCCTTGCCCTAGTAGAGTGCAGTGGGGTGAACAGTGATGAGCCTTCCCCTGGAACCTCAGAAGGGGACCTTGTTGCAATAGGGTCTTTGTAGATGTAATGAAGGCACAGATCTTGAGAGGAGGTCATCCTCGACTCCCGGATGGGTCCTGAATCCAGTGATGAGTGTCCTTACCAGAGACAGAACAGAAGACACACACAGAGTGGAAGGCCATGTGGAGACAGAGCAGAGGCTGGCATTACGCTGCCACCAGCAAGGAACCCAGGAGCCACCAGAGCTACATCCTCCCCTGGAGCCCGTGGAGGGAGTGTGGCTGGCTCTGTGGACACGTCTGGCCTCCACCACTGCGAGAGATCACATTTTTGTTGTTGGAGCCACCAATTGGTGATACTTGTTACTGCAGCCCCAGGAGCTCATATTGACAGGTTCCATTCTTGCAAAGATGATGCAGGGGCAGCTAGCTGGGTGAGTGTCAGCAAATGTCTTCATTTCACCAACTTTTAGTTACCTTCTGTGAAATCAGGATAATGGCACCTAACTCAAGTGGGGACTAGTAGAGAATGGAAATAAAGTGGCAGGAACACACAAAGAGGTGCTTCGTAATTGACAGCTGTTATTGCCACGGCCCATCATGACCCTCAGCAAGGACTCGAAAGCAAAGTTTGCCCATATTGTCCTCCCCTGGGAGCAACTCCATCTGGTCAGATTCCAGCTCCCTGGGTGCCAGCAGGGGACACAGGATTCTAGAGGGTTCTCTCCCTCTAAGCAGATGTGAAGGTGGTTAAATCTGCCTCTGCAGCCTCCCAGCTCAGCACAGCTAACCCAACATGCTTTATAAAGCTTCCAGCCAGGCTGGGCTTCACCCGAGTCCACTGTCTCCTAAAGGGCTGATTCAATGGGAGCGGTGCAGTTAATTTTGGCTGCTGGACTGGTGAGATCACACCTCTGGGGAGTGGAGTGCTCTGTGTGTGGGGACACATGCGGCAAGGTGGCTGGAGCCCTGAGGTGGGAGGGAAGACTAGGATCTCTTTCCTGTGTGTGTGTGTGTGTGTGTGTGTGTGAGAGAGAGAGAGAGAGAGAGAGATCCCACTCCTCCTTTCTGAGTCGTCTCTATCAGGATAACATGGGCTGCAATGATTCTTAGCAAGGTGAGGCCACAGGCCCTAGAGCAAGTTATTCTGCCAACCTGGAGAGCCTGCAGGTAGGACCAGGACACCTCCCCCTTGGCCTTCTAGGCCCAAACAGTCCCCCTGGCTTCTTTCACGTAGGAGGTGTCCTGGCCGGGTGGTAGGCAGAGATTGGGCCAGTGCCACTGTCCCCAGCAGGCCTGGGGCAGGACACTGGGTCCTGCTCTGAGATAGAGGCCTGGATCCCAAGGGCTCTTGAAGGCTCTTCTGGAGCCAGGACTCCTGCCAGTGTTCACCGAAATGACCCCTTCTCCCAGGGAAGAATGGCTGCTGAGGGGTGACAACTGTGGGACTTCAGGTGGTTCACCCAGAAGCAGCAGCCCAGTGTCTGTTGGTGTTTTTAGGTTGCAGAATGCAATTCCACCTTAAATTTGCATAGCCACATTTTTTTGTTGCTGAAGCCCTGTCACATCAACCTATTCCATCCTGGCACCTCTTCCTCCAGTGTAGATCAGCCAAAACCTCTTCCTGTTCCCCAGATGGTAGACTGAGGCCCCACAAGGTGAAGGGCTTGCCCCATGCCACTAAAGTGAGTGAGAGAAGCTAGAGAACCACAGAGTGGTCCCTATAGACAGCCCCTGACTCCCAACAGAGATCTGTCTCTTAGTAATGAAAGGGAACCTAATTATCCAGATAATTCCCTTTGCCTCATCTGCATGGATGACACTCCGGGCTCAGAGTGCGTGAGCAGAGAACAGAGAGAAGAGATCCACTGTGGCCAGGAGACGGAAGACACCGACACTGCGCAGGTTGCACCTCTGAGCAGCACATTAGCATAACCACAGAGGGTCCACAGCTTCTTCTGCAAGGAACTTGCCAGCTCACACCATAGCTCAAGTCATGCAAATTGCTAGATTTGGTTTTAATTTATTTGCAGATGAATATTCCTCCCCAGCGGCAGAAGGAGCGGGGAGCGCACAATCTCTTTTTAATTATTCAGGGCATTACATCCAAAGCCCTCTGAGCTGAGGCCCTGGACCGAGGGAGATTCTGATTCTCCAGCGAGTCCCTTCCTGACTGCTCGTCCACAATAACATGCCCGATCAATCATCCGGGACCCAGGCGGACCACCACCCTACTGTGGCCTCACCCCTCCCCTTCTCTTTGCATCCCGCTGCCTCTTGCCCCTGACAACAGAGCTTTGGTAAGCACTGATATGCCCAGTTCTAGGCATGGGTGGGACGAGGGCAGCAGCCAGATGCCCAAGCAGAGGAGCTGGGTCCCCTGGGAGAGTTTTTCCACACTTGCCCCTTCAGCTGACCTTGAAGGATAAGTCAGATCAGGTCACTCCTCTGCTCCAGCACCTTCAATGGCTCCCACCTCACTCAGAGTAAGAGCCATGGGCCTTACAGTGACCCACAAGGCTCTCCACACACATGGCATGCACGTGCATCCATGCACACACACACACACACGTGCACACAGACGTACTCCCAGCACCCTCTCCCTCTTTCACCCTGCTCCGTGGCTCTGGCCTCCTTGCTATTCTGGAACTTGCTGGGCACTCTCCCACCTCAGGGCTTTGTGCTGGCTGCTCCCTGTGCCAGAAGTGCTTCACGAGGTACCTGTTTGGCTCACTCCCTCAGCTCCTGCCTCAAATGCAGTGTCATTGAGGCCCTCCCTAGCCACCCTGCAGTGGATGCTGGGGTGCCCCACCCAGGTCCCTTTTCTTTAGGCTGGGGCACCACCCCTCACCAGCCTCTGCTCACGCCAGACACTGTCCTTGTAGAATGACAGCTGCCCTGCCTGGGAGATTCCTCTACCTCCCACCTTCCGCTGCTGGGTGTAGCCCAAGCCACTGGCTCACAGACACGGGGTACAAAGCTGCAAGGGTGGACTGCGTGCTCCGTGCCTCGGAGCTGCCGAGGACCAGGCCGAGCTGACTCCAGCTGAGGCCAAGCCCGCTCTGCCTGGCTCCCCTCGCCCCCTCAACACACCACACGCCAGAGCCTGTCTCAGCCTCCGCTTCTAGGGAACTGGATGCAAGACTCACATTACTTAAAATCACAAACCCCATCCTTCGCTCACATCCCCTCCACCCCTGCTTTATTTTTCCTAACGTACCACCGTCTACTATACACTATTTCTTTGCTTCTCATCTTTTGCCCATTTCTCCCAATGTAGAAGTCCTACTTAGAAGGCAGGAGTTTTACCTTTGTTTCCTTTGTTCACTGCCTGCAAACAGCAGGTGCTCAATACATAGCTCTTACATGAATGGGCGTATGGAGTGAGTATCGCTGTGGCTGTGAGTGCTGTGGGCAGCCAAGTGCTGGCTCAGGGAGGGCTCCTGGGATGGACAGGACAGAGGCTGGTGTTGAGGGACTGGTGGGACCAGCTCTGGAAGGAGGAAGAGGAGGGACGTCTGAGGAGGGCAGTGATAAGAGCGGAGGCCTCAAGGTGGGACTGTGTGCGGGGCATTCAGGGGCCAGGGGGCGCTATGGAGGGCGGGGGAGGGAAGAGCTGCAGGGGGACACTAGGCCTCCGGGTTTTGTCCTCTGGCAAAACCCTCTGTGCTAATAGCACGCAGGATGCTTTTCCAAAAGGTCACCTCTCCTTGCCATGGCAGCAGCAGGGGCCAATTCTCAGAAGTGGGAGAAAATTTTCCTAGAAGAAAGACAAGCCCTTTTGCCAGCAGCACTTTCACCCCCCTGAGTCTTTCCCAGAGCTAGGACAATCCCAGGAACGAGAGGCACCCCTCGCCGAGACCCTTGCAGGCTGGGGCCCAGGCCACGCTCTTCTCCTTAGTCTCTCATTTATTGCTCTGATGGTCACCCAGCTTGTAGATGCAGAACCTGAAAGCACCGTCATGATGCCTGCACAGCAGAGCCGGGACTCAGGCCCAGGTCGTCTGTCTATGGAGTTATGCAGATTCTGGGAGCTGTCCCCATGGCCCCTCCACCCTGGTGTACAGAGCCCATCTGGGCATACAGCGTGTGAGCCAACCACACTCACCCACTCACCCATCCTGCCCCTTACTTACGTGTGGCCCTAGGCAGGTTCCTTAACTTCTCTGAGCCTCAGCACCCACATCTGTAAAATGGGGATAATTTTAATCACCTAGCAATTATTTATTGAGTACCTAGTATGTTCCAGCAACTGTGCTGGGCATTGGGGATATACTAATAGCATTGAATATAGACAGTCTCCGCCCTTGTGGAGTATACACAAACACTTGCAAAGAATTAAACAATTACAAGAGCACCTCACAGCCTTGTTCTATGAATCACACAGCTTAGGGGACACATGAGTCCGTCTCAGCAGAGGGAGCTCAGTGCGAGTTAGGTGCCTCTCCCTTGTACACCTGCCCCTTGAAACAGAGTGGAGCTAAGATGCAAGCCAAGGACGGAGCAGAGACCTGGCCCCAGAGCAGGACCCAGAAGCAGCAAATACTAGAGCCAGCCCAGCTGGAAATGGCTAACCAGGCTGCCTCCAACTTGGCACCTGGTTTCTGACTGAGCCCAGACTCCTTCTTTTCTGGCTTCCTGCCTATTTTGCTTCCTTGGTGTGGTTGGGGAAACTGAGACAAAGATGCTTGATCGCATCGCTGCAGCCCTCAGTACTTGGCCCTCCTTGCCCTGCCATGTGGTGCCACGCCACTGACGGCTTGTGCACCCCCCTACCCAGAGCCTCGGGATGAGGGCAAGGACTTCTTCCTCTCGTGAGAGGCGCTGACATGGGGAGAAGCTGAGAGGCCTGCGATCGTCCAAGGAAATCCCGCACAACACCTTTCTCTTACCACTGACCAGGGAGGGCGTGCCAGCTCACCCAAGGCCACAGCTCGCCCGAGGCCAGGTGCCGCTGTTCTAGAATCCAGGCTGGCCAAGACTCTGCCGCACCTGGTTACCCCCTAGCCACGCCCTCTCTCTTCAAGCCTCAGTTTACCCATCCATGAATGTGGGACTGACCCGATCATCCTCAAGGTCCTGTCTGCTCTGGGACCCCCTTTCCCACCAGCTGTTGGGAAGGGCGGGCCAGTGGGCAGGCCCTTCCTCCCAGCACCGCTGAAGTGCAGGGGTGAGGGGGCTCGTCTGGCTGTCTGAAAGCCAAGTGGCTGGGCTCCCTTGCTGTGTTTTCAAAAGCTTTCCACCTTTGCTGCTGTTGGAGAAAGGCTTGCTGCCCTGCGGTACTGAAGGGAAAACAAGCAGTTGCGCCTGTTGAGGTCTAGCAGGGGCATTGTGACTCCCGGGGAGAGGCGGGGCAGGTATTGTGCTGGCCGGCAGAACTGACAGCCGGCAAATTTCTCAGATCTGGAAGTTATCATTACAAAGAAAAAAACCCCACACTGCTCTCTTCTCGTCGTGTCGGGCAGTCAGTCCGCAGTCTAACAGCAGCGGGAAATGGATGTCTTGTTTAATGACAGGATGTGCACTCACTCTGTCTGCAGCCATGTGGTCCTGTCGGGTCGCAGCCACGTTGACCTCTCCAGCAGGACACGCAGCATCTGCCACCATAAGTATGTCGAGGTGATGTCCCCATTCCCAGGCATGCCCCCAGCCCCTCTTCCCGCTGCTGCTCACATCTCGCCTGCCCACCCATGCCAGGCCCATTGCTGCAGCCTCCAATAGGATGCCTTCCCCCTTCCCAAGAACGCACCCTGCCCTCCTCCAAAGCTGCAAAGAGGCATCTCGCCCTCCTTTGCTTCTAGGCCTCGCCTGTGCATGGAAGAGGCACCAGGAGTCCCGGCAGGTGAGGCCCCGTTCACTCTGACCCTGTGCGTCTCCGCCCCTCACCACTGCACCTCCCCTCTCAGCCACCCGGCCTTCCCAGAGCCGTGCGCCACTCCGTCTTTCCATGGCTTGACGACTCATCTCTTTTAGCCCTGTAAAATGATCTGTTGTCTGGATGTACCACAGTTTAGTCATCCACTCTCCTACCAAATGACATCTCAGTTGCCTCCAGGTTTTGGCGATCCCTAAATAAAGCTGCCAGAGACATCCGTGTGTAGGTTTTTGTGTAGACATGGATTTTCAGCTTCTTTGGATAAACACCAAGGAAGAACAGAGGGAACAAGCCCAAGCGTGCAAGCACTTTTCAAACTCTGCTTACGTTACTTTTACTAATGTCACAGTGGCTGAAACAAGTCATGTGGCCCAGCCCAGACTGGGAGGGGGTGGATGGTGAAGAGAGAGTCCCCTCTCCTGGATGGGAGGAGAGGCACAGCCATATTGCAAAGACTCTGCCCAATGGAAAGGGAAGAATTTGTGGTCATTTTTGCAATCGACTCCACTTTGGTACATGCTTTTTGAAATCCTGATGTTCTACGTAAAGCACCAAGTTGTTTGAACATGGACCATTTGCAATGTAAAGAATTAAACAGAGCCACTGGATGAGATGGCTTCACAAACTTCTTCGTTCAAAGGGCGACGGTTGCAGCAGCAGGAAGTTTATAATGACAAATTTCATGTATTCAATGTATTGATTTGACAAACATTTGTTGAACACCTACTATGTGCCAGGCACTAGGAATACAGCCTCTAACTGGAGATGAGTTTCCAGCTCAGTTGGAATCTCTATTTCAGAGAGGAAGGGAGGGTAGAGACAGAAAATAACGTGTGAAAGGAAATAAGCAGGTGATACGATAGCGAATTGGGGGAGTGAAGAGGAGGAGGGACCCGCTCTGTGTCACAAGGACAGGGACAGGCACCTCTGAGCTGAGATGTGGAATGTGAGGAGGGGCCGGGAGGGGAGGCCGCTAGAGAGTAGCCCTGCCTGCTGCTTCCTCCTCCCGTGTTTTGCTTCCGTCTTCATCTCTCATCTCTAGATCAGTGCTTCTCAAACTCTGACGCATGCAAGACTCTCCTGGGGACCTTGTTAAAATGCAGATCAGATTCAGCAGGCCTGGGCTGGGCCCTGAGGTTCTGCATGTCCAACAGGCTTTCTGGCGATGCCCACACTGCTGCTCCCTGGGCCTGGACGGAAGTGTCCTCACTGGGATGTGGACGCGGGAGCAGCAGTGGGTCTTGGGGAGGGGCAGATGGGGGTTTTGCTTTTGGACCTGCTCAGTTTGAGGGGCCGTGGGCCAGGTGGGTGGAGGTGGCTGGACATTGGGTGGGGGGACAGGAGAGGTGGGTCCAGGCTTCAGAGGGGCCCCGTCTGTCCATGGATTTCCAGGCGCCTCGGGATAAGTCAGCTCATGGTTTCTCTGTCTGGTGACACATGGCAGAACCTCAGTGGGTCAAAAGGTGACCTGAGCGTGGACCTCTGTCTCCTAAGGAGTCCTCCTGACACCAGCATCTCTTTCACTGTATCTCTGCCTGGGCTTCCTGCCCTGCACTGCCCTCTGGTGACCATGTGGAGCCATTGCCGCCTCACATTGTCCAATCTGGGCAGCAGGATCCAGCACCCTGGATGAAACAGTCCGCTGATGCGGGGAGAAGGAGGAGGGCTCGCCCGTCACTGCCCTCTGACATAAGGTCAGGGACCCCCAAGAACACTGGGCTTTCGCAGAAGGAGGGCAAATGTAGTCTGCCCTTTCCCTGGGCCAGGGGTGCTGGCTCAACCCTTCTCCCTGTCCCTGCTCTTTCCTGCACACCTTGTTGGTAGCTGTTTAGAGGTCAGTCCTGGGCTGGAAGGGAAGGAGCGGAGTCCTGTGGAGCAAGTCCATGCAGGCAGGGGGCTGCTGGACTGGTTCCCAGAGCCCTGATTGCAGGTTCAGGCCGTGAGGCAGCAGCGGGGTCACGGAGTGCCTTGTGGGCTGTTGCTTTGCTGGGACCTTGTCTCGCAGGCCAAGGTTCCAAGCAGGGAAAAACCTGCCTGCACTGGCTTTGGGAGGCTGCCCTGTGGTGGACAAACTGGGGTTGGGGACACCGGAAGTTGAAAGACCAGTGGGGACCATGACACGGTTCAGAGAGTGGTAGGGGCTGGCTGTGGCCAGGCCTGGGCAGAGAAATGGTGACACCCTCCCATATCCCAGAGAGGAGAGCTGAGCCCGGTGCTGGGAATCGGCTCCAGTGGAGCTGGCTGTTTGGATAAGGAGGGTGTCCAGAGATGCATGACCTTGTGAAGGTCCTTGTAGGGATGTGAGCCAGGCCTCCACAGAGGTCAGAGAGCCTGTGTCTTTGACCATATGGATGCAGCAGCCTGACCCCTGCCCTTCCCACAGGTGGCTTTGGCTGAAAACTCCCTGAGGCTCCATCACTGCCAGGTCCTTCGTAACCTGGACAGAGCCCAGGCTCCAGTGTCGGCTCCACTGCCAACCTACTGCACCCTCTGCAGGGAGCCAGTCCCCTCCCTTTCCAGACCTCAGCTTCCCCGCATGCACAAGAGGAACAGGAACTTGGCCTAGAAGTCACCTAGCTCTCGCAGGTGCCCTCCCACTCTGAGAACCTGACGTCCCGTTCCTCTGGTGGAAGAACCAGTCCCACACTCCAGCCAATGGGATATTTGTGTCTGTTGTGATGTTCTTGGTGCCTCTTCCCTGTCCCCTCAGTATGCTGGCCCAACTTCCAACAGCCAGCACCGGCAGTCTGCCTGAGAATTCTCTCCTGGGCTGTGCTGCCTGGGTGCAGGCAGGCTGAGAACCCCAGGGAATTTACACTCCCAGGAGCAGCCCTCAGCCGGATGATGGGAGGTAGACAAATGCCGTGGCTCCCTTGGGCAGGGTAGCTCCAAGGCCTGTGCTCTCTGCTGGCCCCAGAGGCCCTGGCACGACAGAGCTGCAGTTGCCCACTGTGGTCAGGGTGGGGTCCTGCACCCTGTCTTGGCTGCCTTCTCCTCTGCCTGCTTCCCCACATCCCGACTGCTGTTTCCTGGGATCCCCTCTCAAATAAACTGTACTAAAATCCTTGTGTCAGAGTCTGCTTCTGGGGAATCCAAACCAAGACAGTATCCAGCTAAGCCTCTTTATTTTCATGATCTTTGGTACAGGTGGCAAGAAGGGAGCATGTGGGACAGATCCCTGTGCTGGGCACAGGGGGACCTTGTCCCCATGTTTTTCATCTGGGACCTTGGGACCAGGTAACAGGAATGAAGGGGTAGAGCTGAGGCTCAATCTGCTTTCAATGGGGCTGTGGAACAAGATTCTAGAAACACTGGTCATGACCTCCCCTCTAGGGCAGGCCCTCTGCTGCCAGGCTGGCCTCAGACACCACAAAGCAGATGCGCTCGTTGATGGAGCAGGCCTCGGAGGAGCAGATGGGGTGGTGGTCACACCTTAGCTCCCAGCAACCAGCTTCCTATGTAGTCTTCTGCACCGTCCCCTCCTCCGAGTGGAGCCTAAAGAACTTCTTGCAGCCCACCATGTAGTGCAGGGCAGCCACGGTGACTAGGTGCCCACCCAGCTTCAGCAGGCTGGCCAGGCCTGGCAGGGCTGCCCAGTACCCGTCCAGTCAGGACGGAGCTCTCTGGGGCCAGCAGGGAGAGCACACAGTGGGCCAGAGGCACCTGGGCCAGCCCCAGTGGGCGCAGCTTAGTCACATTGCACTTCAGCAATGGTGTGACTTTCCTTCGAAGCCAGGCCTCCTTGTCCTCTCACCTGCTCCTGTGGGGGAGGGTCACAGAGGTAATGTGATGATTATGACAACAGCCCCCAGTCCTCATCACCATTGTCTGGGCAAAGTCCCTGATTCAACCTGTTCAGCAACTCTTGGAGGGAGATATTATTTCCCTCGTTACACAGAAGAGGAAACCGAGGCACAGCCTTGCTCAGGTCTACACAGCTGTAGGTGACAGTGGATTGGATATTTGGCTACTCCCTCCTCCTTCTCCTCTGCCTCCTTTTAAACAAGTCCATAATTTTTGGTATGTTACATTATTATTTTTTTAACAAAATTTGCCATTTTGATCATTTTTAAGTGTATAATTAGGTGACATTAATTGCACCCATCACAGCTGCCTATTTCCAAAACTTTTTTCCACCCATATATTAACAGAAACCCTGTACTTACTAAGCAATAACTCACCATTCCCCCTCCCCACAGCCCCTGGTAACCTCTAATCTACTTTCTGTCTTTATGAATTTGCCCATGCTAGACATTTCATATACGTGGAGCCACACAGTATTTGGGCTCATTTCACTTAGCATAATGTCTTCCAGGTTCACCATGTTGGAACTCCCCGCATCCTGAAGCATGTTCTTTGCTTGGCTTCCTGGGGTGCACCTGCTCGTGGTTGTCACCCTCAGTCTCCCAGTCTCATCTTCTCCCAGATTGTAAAACACGGCGTCTCCTCCCCCCCCCACTGACACTCAGCCACTCAGTGGTCTCAGTTGCCCATGGAAGATTCCCAGAGTTAGGTCTCCAGCCCTGGGGTCTCCTCAGTGTCCCCCACACACATCCCAGTTGCTCCACTGGCATCTCTACTCCAACCACGTCGCCCCAGCTGAGACATCTTCATCTGCTACCCTAAAGCTACTCCTCCCATGTCTCTTTCTCCTAGAATTGGCACTACCATCCTTTCTGTGGCTTCAGGAAGGAGTCACCCTTGAGTCTTTACTGTCCTTCACATCCAACCCCCAGCACATCCTGTTGGCTCCACCTGCAAAGTGACCCGAGACCCCAGCTGCTCCAGCCCCTCAAGGCTCCCACCAGATTGGAGCCCCTGTTGGCTCTGTCCTGGCGGACGGCCACCTCCTGCTGCTCTGCCCAGTACTGCCCTTCCTCCAGAGGCTATCCTGGTGTGATGAGCAGTTCTTTAAAAAAAGTGTAGATTCATGGGCCGGGCATGGTGGCTCACACCTGTAATCACAGCACATTGGGAGGCTGAGGCTGAAGGATCATTTGAGCTTAGGAGTTTGAGGGTACAGTGAGCTATGAATATGCCACTGCACTCCAGCCTGGATAACAGAGCAAGACCCTGTCTCAAAAGAAAAGAAACTTAAATCAAATTGAAAATAAAAAGTCTGAGGAATGTCAGTTTTTGGTGTCTGTTCAAGTAAGGTTCATTTAATGGCTTCTCTAGTGGTTAGCAAGTAAAAGCCTTGCAGTTTTCCATTGTTGTAAATAATGTTGTAATCAATACCCTTGTGCATTAGCTTTTTCTGTACTTTGTTTTGGACTCTGGCTTTGCCGGATTACTGGGTCAAGGTTTAAACACTGTTAGTACAAATCATTTAGTATAAATAATTTAGGCAAATGATTGTCAAATTATTTTTCTAAAAGGAAAACAATTTTTTTGCCTTCTCATTTTTTTTAGTATAAATGTTTAATTTTCTCTGACAAAATGTGATATATAATAATAAAATAAAATAAATGTGTTACTTTGTTTTTCTTTGGGCTTTCTTCTAAGTTTAGAAAATCCTCTCCCACTCAGAGAGTTAATAACTATTCAATTGTGATGGCTTCTTGAATGATTTTTTTTTTATTTTTTTGAATGATTTTCAAAATGATACTTAGCCTTTATTTTGGTGTTTGGTGTAAGGTAAGGCTCGGAGCAGCTGCTTGCAACTCACCAGAGAAAACTGAGTCTTGTTTGCACTCACATGTTCCCTCTTCTGGACTCCTTCTTCTCTCCCCAGAGTCAGGCGGGAGGAAAGATTAACAGAGGCATCGGGAAGTGTGGAATGCTGAGATGGTAGTTTTCCTAATCTCGAAAAGGAGACTGGTCCTTTTCTTATGTGTCTGACTTTTCAAGTGGTTTATTTTCTTCATAGGTAGCTTGGAATTTGTTCATCTGATTACAATTAAGTTAGAAGTCCTCTTGAATGGAAATTTCCTTGAGCTATTAAAAAGTCACTATATAGAAAGATGCCTAAAATGATGCACATGTCCTTACAAGGGACTGAAACTGCCTTGTCATGAAAAAAATGTTGTCAGATTGATGGAGGCAAACCTTAGGACAGTGGTTCTCAGCCTTGGGTGATTTTGCCTTTCAGGGAACATTTGGCAATGTCTGGGGACATTTTGGTTGTCATAACTTGAGGGTGTACTGACATCTAGTGGGTAGAGGCCAGGGATGCTGCTAAAACTCCCACAAGGCACAGTTCAGCACCCCTACTCCCACAAAGAATTAGCAAGCCTGGAAAGTCAATGGTACTAAGGTTGAGAAATCCTTTCTTAGAATATATTCCATAAGAGACTTGACTTTGAGCAGATCACCCTAGTCCTGTTAGGACACCTGGCCAGGCTGGAGTCAGGAACTGTGTTGGGACAGAGAAGGTGAAAGCGGTGGAGAAGCAGGTTGAAGCCAGAGGGCTGAGGCTCTGGAAGGCCCAGCAGGAGTTTGTACTCACTCCTTTGGACAGCAGGAAGCACTGGAGGCCTTGGGTGAGGGGAGCATCCTCTGTTCATCCAAGGACATCCAATTGCAGCAGGGTGTATAGTTCTGGGAAGGATGGTCTCTCTTGGTCCTGCGCAGACTCCTAGATGCCCACATCCCACTGCAGGGTCTCTGGGTACCCCCAGGATAGTACATGCATGTCCACAACTCAATTCTGGAAATGCAAATGCCAGGCATCTTCCATGTGCCTCTCCATATCTGCTCTCCATCCTTCTCCAGGCTGCCGTGAGCCCAGGAAGCTCCCTTCCCTTCCCCTCTGGGTTTCAGCTGGATTTGGCAGGGTATTAGAAGGAAGTGGGAGAGGGGGACAGGATATTTACTCTTTAGCCCTTTTGCTGATGGCTGCTGCAGGAGGCCCTCTCTACACTGCTCTGTCTCTGGTCTCAGGGAATAATGGGTCCTTTCTGCTGCCAGCCCCAGGGTACTGTGTTGGTGCATTTTACATGTCATCTTGACTGTGCCATGGTGCCAAAATGCTTGGTCAGATATTATTCTGGATGTTTCTGTGAAGGAGTTTTTGGATGAGGTTAACATTTAAATCAGTGAACTTGGAATAGGGTGGATCACTCTCCCTAACCTGGGTGGGCCACATCTAATCACTTGAAGGCCTGAATGGACTAAAAGACTGATCTCCCCCGAGCAAGAGGGAATCCTGGCAGCAGACGAACCTTCAGGTTCAAACTGCAACACTGGCCTTTCCTGGTTCTCCAGCCTGCAGGCCCACCCTGCGGATTTTGGACTTGCCAGCCTCCACAATGACGGGGGGTCAATTCCCTGAAATAAATCTCTTTCTCTTCACATCCACATCCTATTCAATTGGGGTGGGGGGCCATTCGGGGTGGGGGTGTGAGCCTCCAGTGTAGCAGATTCATTTCCATCTGGTTTGTGGCCAGTGAGAGTAAGGTTTGCCTTGATGGCGGCAAACCTTAGGACAGTGGTTCTCAGCCTTGGGTGATTTTGTCTTTCAGGGAACATTCGGCAATGTCTGGGGACATTTTGGTTGTCATAACTTGGGGGTGTACTGACACCCCCAAGATTTTGAGACATCTGTCTCAAAAGAAAAAAAAAATTAAATTAAAAATAAAAAGTCTGAGGAATGTCAGTTTTTGGTGTCTGTTCAAGTAAGGTTCATTTAATGACTTCCCTAGTGGTTAGCAAGTAAAAGCCTTGCAGTTTTCCATTGTTGTAAATAATGTTGTAATCAATACCCTTGTGCATTAGCTTTTCCTATATTTTGCTTTGGACTCTGGCTTTGTGGGATTACTGGGTCAAGGTTTAAACACTGTTAGTACAAATCATTTAGTATAAATAATTTAGGCAAATGATAGTCAGATGCTTTGTGGTGGGGACCCACAAGTTTTAGAATTGGATGGACCCAAACTTAGAGTAGATGGACCCCCAAATTTTAGAATTACAGCAGTTTTAGGGGCAAGTGTCGGATCATCACAGGACTGTGTTGAGATGTGATATAGACAAGCATGACCACCGGAGACCAGATGATAAGACCCTTCTTTCTTCCTTTCTACCTTCCTTCCTTCCATCTACATGTCTATTTGTCATCTATGTATCCATCCATCCATCCGCCTTTCCCTCTTCCCTCTATTGTCTGTACCTGGTGTGACTATATGACACATAATGACATGAACCCACCCCCCAACCTGAGCAGTCAGAGACAGCAAAGGCTTACCTGTGCTTCTCCCCTATCCCTTGCCCCCTGCCTTCCCCACCTGAGGTCATAGCTAATATTAATTTTATATTTATCATTCCCTTGTTTTTAAAAAATAATTGAACTTATTTATGTATGTCTAAACAATCTGCTTTTTAGGTTTAGTCCCCTGTGAACTTTATAACAGTAATTTGCTGCATGTTATCGTCTAGGATTTGCTTTTCATTACTCTACATTATATTTTTAAGATAGCTATATTCATACAATATCTGTAGCAAATTCATTAATTTATCCATCCATCCATCCATCCATCCATCTAATAATGCTTGGGGTTCTTTGTCTTTCCTGGGGTTTAAGGGATGGGGGCTCACATGGAACCAGAGAGAGGAAGATTCCTATAATCGTTCTGGTCCACTCTTCCTGACCACTGGTCCACTTTCCTGCTGGGGAAACTGAGGCTCAGATTGAGGAAGAGCTTGCGGTCAGCCACACAGGGACTCAGAGACAGTAATCCTTTGGAGAGCCAGAGATCACCTCCATCTGGTCACAGTGGACTGGGAGTTTCCTTTGGGACTTGAAGTGCCTTCCCTGAACCCGCCCTCCCCTGCAGCAGACAGTGGCAGGAGAAGGAGGAGAAGCTGAGGGCTGTGGTGAAGCGGGTGCTCACGTGCGATGTCCGCCTGTGTAACCCACTGGCCCTGGCTGTGTCGCCTCCTGCCGACTGTGTGCTCACCCTGCTGGTCATAGAGTGCGCCTGCTGTAGCCTCAGCGCCTACTGCACTGCCTGTGCAACCTCACCTTGCTGCTCAAGCCAGGTGGCCATCTGGTGATCACGGTCACACTTGGGATCTCTCTCGTCCTATGTGGTGGGGAAGCATGAGTTCTGCATGGTCCTGGAGGAGGAGGAGGTGGAGCGGACTGTGATGCCGCTTTGACATCGGGCAGCTCCTGCACAGTTCCCAGAACTACTCGGCCACCAGCACCGCCAACAGTGGGGTCTGCTTCATTGTGGCCCGAGAGAGGCCTGGGCCCTGAGCCAGGAGGGCCAGCCAGAGTTCTGAGGCCTTGGCCGTCTATATGCTAGAGAAGGGTTAGGAATGGATAATGTCTAACAGTATTTGCTTCCAATATTAACATTCCATCTTCTGAAATTCTGAGATTCTAAAACCCCTGTTTGAGAATTCTAAGTTTCCAACATATCTGGCTCTAGGATTCTAGGAGTGGAACATTTCATTTTCTAACATACTAAGCCTTATAGCTACCCTTAGACACTATTTGACTCCCAAGCAACTAAAGAGCACAGGGGCAGGTTTCAGCATCTACCCAGGACATTAAAGACAAGGAAGCCTTTAGACAGTGGTGTGTTGGGAGATGTTTCACAACCAGCTCTATAAAAGGAAAAGCACTGATGTGTGGCAGTTGCCAATTCCTGTGGTGTAAATATTCCTACCATGGTTGATTTCAAGCTACCAGTGGATTAATAACCAGCTCATAAAACTCCTAAAAATTTTACAATTGGCTCTCATGAGCTGATATGAATCAGGTTGAATATACCATTGCCTCTAGACTAAGGTTGGCAAATTTAGCAAATAAAAAAAACAGGATGTCCAGTTAATTGAATTTTAGGTAAACAAAATAAATTCTTTTAAAAGTATGTCCTCAAAATTGCATGGAACATACTTATGCTGAACAGTATTTGTTGTTTATCTGAAATTCACATTTAAGTAAGTGTCCTGCATTTCATCTGGCAACCCTACTCCAGACCTAATTATCTGGCCCCCGTGAGAAGAGGTGCAGCCTAGGAGTCAGGGCTGTTCCTAGCACGTAATTAGGAAAAGTTTCTCCTGCAGAAGGACAATAGCAGAAAGAAAGATGTCTTCTGGGCTGATTAATCAAGCAAATGTGTTCTGCTCCCTCTAGAAGGACTATGAGAACAGGATGCCCCTTCTGGGCAGACCAATTAGAGAAAGGTGTCCTTCCTTAAGGCTGACTTGGTCCCACCCTGAGTACCTGTCAGCTCCCATTTCTCCCCTCAACCTGTGCCTTTGTGTGGGGTACACTCAGTAGAGCTGGGCACAGCAACCCTCATGAGAGTCAGAAGATCTGGATTTTAGTCTCAGCCCCGCCATTAATTTGCTAAGTTTCACTTCTCTGGGCCTCATTGTCCCACCTGTGAAGCAGGAGAAATGAGATCTTAATCAAATACTCTACAGGGAATTTCTAGGAGCAGGAAATTACTGATGTGAGAGTGCTTTGAAAAGAAAAAAGGTTTTGCACAAATTGACCTATTGATGTTATTTTCCCAAAGGATCAGGGATGAAATGGCCCTTCAAGATTACCTAGTGCAATCCCTGTTTTTTTATAGTCTAGGAAGCTGAGGTCCCAGGAGGGTAAGTAAGTGATTTGCTCAGAGAAACACAGCACTCTGGTGACAGAGCTGCAGTGAGAACGCAGGTGGGTTCTGGTGCACCCGTGTGCCTGGTCCAGCCAGTGTTCCTTCTGCTCTACTAGGGTCCCCAGGGTGTGGAGGGGCAGGGAGCCCCGCTTCCTCCTGGCTCTCTCTGGCCTGGGCGTGTTTCTGCGCCAGCACCCCATCGCCACTCCGTCACTTCCCAGCGCACGCGCTGCTCTGGGGCATATAGACCTCAGCTCTTCTCCAGAGGAGTCTCTCTTGGTAGAGCCTCTCTGGCCTTGTCTGGAGAGGCACTGTGGACAAGTAGTTTTAGACATGCTCATGGCAGGGTGACCAACAGGCAGAGGAAGTTGGGGGCCCAGCAGATGTGGAGACTGGGAGAACCCATGTCCAAGAACAGGGAGGAGTAGGGACTAAAGCAGGTCTTAAAGGCAGTTTTGAAGACAGATGAAGTTTCTGCTGAGGCAGCCAAAAGCGACTGTCCCTTAAGCTGGAGACTGGAGGCCCTGGAGGGCATCTCGGGGTACCCGAGCCTGTCTATGTCCTCCTCAGTGAGCACCCCAAGTTCTTAGTGTGGGCTGGGTATCACGGCGACTGTTCCCCAGGGGCAGGGAATGTTGGTGGCTCCTTGCTGATCTTGTGCTCCCCTGTCGTGTCTTTCAGGGAGCTGCTCTGCTCAGGTTGGCCCCACGGCAGTGAGGATCACAAGTGAGTGGATTGCTTGGGGCGTGAGCCACGACCAGTGGAGCTGGCTTCTGCAAGGTGGCAAACAGACCATGCCCGGGGGAAGACAGTGTGAAAGGAAAGGAAGCTGCAAATGTGTCCCTTCTCATGCTATCAGGACCTCCCTGTGAGTGCTGTCTGGCCCAGATGCAGGCAATAGACAGAATCCCAACCAGCGACTTGCTCTTTGGACAGCCCAGTGTGAAGAAAGGCCAGCTGTCTGCTTTGGGGACAGAAGGACAAGGCTGTGAGAGTAATCTCCAGGGGCTTGTGGGAGCTGTTCCAGCTCGTTAAACTGGGCCAGGCTGGACTGAATGACTGTGCCATGTGCCTGCCATCTGTCCACATGAAGATAATGTGTACTCTCTACCCACTTTGATAAAATATTTTGTTCTACTCTAACCCGTGGGCAGAACCTGTGATATGCTGTTGAGAGTACGTGAGGGAGTCTTTAGAGAAGAAAGCCCCATTGTGGCCGGAAAAAGGAACCTTCTGTTTGAGGACAGGGAGGTGGACTTGTGGGTCATGACTCCTTTTGTGTAATAATTCACTAAACTGCTGCCTACCTCAAGTGATGGCGTAGGTTTCCTGCTGTATCAGGGGTGCAAATGATATAAAACCCAGCTGTGGTAGCCTCACCCATTTTCTTCTTTGCTTCTTCTATTAATATAATAGTGCCAGGTGTTGATTCAGTAACTCCATGGTAATAGAGTTAGCATCTCTGCAATTAGCTTATTCTTTTCTCATGGTCTCAAGATGGCTGCTGTAGCTCCAGGCATCATGCCTAGGTTCAAGTCAGGGAAACGGAAGAAAAGGGTACTTCATCAGTGATCTATATCCCTCTTATGAGGAAAGCAAAAGCCACTCCAGAAACCTTCCAGCCAATTTCAGTAGTGTCATTCCCTTCCTCCCCTCTAGCTGCAAAGTAGGCTGGGAAGGGAAACATGTCACTTTTCTAGTTTCCACAGTAGATATGGGCTGGGGAGAAGTAGGTTGGCAAAGTTATAGGTTAGCCACCAGGCAGCCTCTGCCACATTCTTTTTGGGGTTAAGCTTATTTGGCCCCAGGCTTCGTTCCTTCACTCCAAACCTGGTTGAAACATTTTGCCTCTTTCTTTCCATTCTCTGTGGCAGCTTCAGGACAGCCATAGGCTTGGCAGGAACAAGAAACCAAGAGACTACTCATCAATATCATGGCCTTTCTGGTGGATGTCTTTCCCTCCAATCTGAGGCAGCACCTTCGTTTCCAGACAGAGCACATGCCCCAACTGGGGCATGACCTGGCCAGACCCCCTGGGACTCAGCTGGACATGAGAGGGCCACTCTGCTCTCACCCTGATGCCTCAGGTCTCTCTCACATGTGCCCTGGTGGGATCTTACGGGAGCTGGATGAGAACATGTCCTTAAAAGTCAGTGACACAATCTCCCGCACCCCTGATTCCAGTATGCTCTGTCACCTGTGTGACACCAGCATGGGGAGACTGGGAAGGGTGCACTCAGCGTGATGGTTGCATGTACCCCCTGCAAGCCCCTAAGGAGGAAGGGGCTGCCCCGCTCTGGCCCGCCCGGTGCCGTGGACTTTCTCTGTCTCCTGTTATACCTGCTTGCCAGCCTCACTCTGCGCCAGTTTCAGCCCTCGCCAACTCTCGTTGGGGGCAGTTCTGGTTTGGGATCTTCCCTACCTCGTCCCTGCCACCCCCTCACCCCTGCTCCTTCTATGTCTGTCTGCATGAGTTCTGCAGAGTCAGCCTTCCCCCTGCCCTTTTTGGGGTGCTCGTTTTACCAAGGCTGAACTCCTTCAAGTGCCTGCCCAGGACGAGGGGCACAGATAACACACACAGACCCTGTGCTAATATTAACAGCCAGCATTGTCACAGCACCTAGTAAGCGCCAGCTGCTTTTAAAATATCGATTTTTAAAATTATGGTAAAATGCACATAACATAAAATTTACCATCTTATTAACCATTTTAAGTATACAGTTCAGTGGCATTAAGTATATTCACCTTGTTGTGCAACCAACACCACCATCCAGCCACAGAACTGTTTTCATCTTGCAACAGCGAGACTCTGTACCCATTAAATAATAACTCCTGTTCTCCTCTCTCACCATTCTACTTTTTGTCTCTGTGGATTTGACTACTCTAAGTACCTTATATAAACGGAATCCTACAGAATTTGTCCTTTTGGGACTGGCTTATTTCATATAGTTTAATGTCCCCAAGGTTATCCATTGTTGTACCATATGTCAGAATTTTCTTCCTTTTTCAGGTAGAATAATATTTGAAGCCACATTTTGTTTATCTATTCATCTGTTAATATTAATAGATACTTGCGTTGGTTCCACCTTTTGGCTATTGGGAATAATGACGTTATGAGGCCAGCCACATTTAAAACATGTAAAACTCATTTAATTCTCACAGCAGCCCTATGCGGATGGTATTATTTTGAATCTCCATTTTACAGGTGAGAAAACTGAGGCACAGACATTCTCAAAGACACACAGCTATTAAGTAACAGAACCAGACCCAAGCAGTGTAATTCCAGAGCCCAAGAGATTGATCTCCACCCTTGCACTGTCATCTTGCAGAGTGCCAGGGGACTGGGGGGAGTCCAGGAAGGCTTCACTGGAGCTGGGTCTTAAGAGTGAGAAGTTCGCTGATGGCTGCGAGAGAGAAGGAGGGCTAGCCATTTCCAGCAGAGGAGAAACCTTGTGTGTTGTGGCTAAATACACAGGGACCCATCTCCACGTCACAGTCAAGGACCCTGAGGTCCTGAAGTGACAGGAGTAAGAAAACAGAAGACGCAGACCGTTGGCTGAAATCTCAGGAAATTTTACCATCTGTGTGGCACCCACCCCCCAGTCCCTTCCACCTCCACCACAATATAGGAATCAAGTAGCTAGGCTAAGCCAGCCTTGGAGAGGTAAAAGCAGAAAGATACAGACTCAAAAGGACAGGAACTCCCCAGTCTCTTCCCAACTGATGACTGTGACTCCCACATCCTTATGGAGGTGGAGCTGGGGGTGGGGAGGGTGCAGATGAGGAGGATGAAACCTTGACAGCCCTTTCGCACTTTGCTGGTCAGGGCAGCCTATCTCATCCTAGTGCCTTCTTGGCAAGTGCTGTCCCTCAGGCTCCTCACTGAGAAGTGTTGCATATTTTGCTACCCCGTGCTAATCTAAAAAGCCCCAAGTTTATTCTTTCCCTTAGAGCCCTGAAAAAGCCCAAGATCAGGAAACACGGCTGTTCAGCAGAGGCCTTTTAACTTGCTTATCTAGAAAGGAAAGGAACAAAAGTTGGCCATTCCAGTCATCTCAGCTTAGGAAGCATAGAGATGGTGATGTTTCCATGGGCAATTGCTCGTCCTCATGGAAAATGCTGTAAAGACTCACAGTTGTGCACAGGCGCAGAAGTCAGACACGCCCAGGCCTGTGTGGGGATCAAGGATTGCAGGATACAGGCTCTGAGCTCCCACACACATGGGCGTGTTGGGTGTACAGTAAGTGTGTGGGGTGTCAGGATTTTAGATCCTAGTAAAAAGAACCAGACACGTAGAAACAGGTCATCTTGAAACAAAAGAATGCCAGTGTTCCAGAAGATGTTAGCTGTCTTCCTGTGCCCACTATACCCATTAACTCCTTCAGATTAACAGATTTTTTAGCTGGGCACATGGCTGCCCTAAACAAAGACTACATTTCCCAGCCTCCTTTGCAGCTAGGTGCGGCCAGGTGAGTGAGTCGGCCAAAGGGATGTGCGCAGATGGGGTGCACACAGACTCTGCTTTTTCTCCTTCATCCTTTATTCCATCCTGTGACCTGGAACATGAATGCTGCGTCTTGGGCTTGGAGGTCAAGGCCACACATGGTGGAGAAGCAAGACAGAAGGAAACTGGGAACCTGACAACGTGGAGCACCAGAGGGGACCTGGACTTTTATGTGAGAGACAAATAAATGTCCATCTTGTTTAAGCCACTGATGCTATTGTTGCCCTGATTATTATTTTAATTATTATTCTTGTCATTACTTTGGCAAGAATACCACAGAATTGTGTGTCTCTTTCAGAGCATAAGGAGGTACATGATGTTGATTGCTCCATTGCTGGGACGGTAACTCTGATCGCTTGGTTAATGTGTCAGCCAACTGTAAAGTGACATTCCCCCTTTGGTAATTCAAAAGTGTCTCACAGAGAGATACTCTGAGACTATGTAAATATTCTACATCCACCAGCTTTAGCATGCATTGATGATTCTTGCCTGAATGAAAAATTATTATTATTCTTATTGCCAAATGATGATTTGCTAATTCCATCATTCTTTCTACATTTATTAGTTGACATTCAGATGTAAGGAGGGGCTTTCCTTTCTCCTTTATTTATTTCTATAAACACAGACTCTTAGTTTATTCTATAAATAATCTATTTATAATCTATTACTGTCATTACTTACTCTGATGCTCAGATTTGGCCAGTAGGAGCCCTTATAGTTGGGTAGTGTGTTCTTTTGATAGGTTACCATCATTTTTTGAACACTTTCTTATTAAGTTACTCTTATTTGTAGTTTTATTTTTTTTGTCACTCTCAACTGAACCTAATGCTACCCAGTATAATCAGGAATGGGAGTAAAAGAAAGGACAAGGGCTCTAGGGCTGCTTTCTTTGGCTCTGGGTCCAGGGCCCAGCACTTTGCTTGCCAGGGGCCTGAAGTAGTTCGTGAAATAACCACCCACAAGCCAGAGTTGAACTGGGAAGGCACAGGTTATTACCTGCTCCAAACAGCCATGTCTTTGCAAATGACTCAGGCCAGGAAACCTGGGAAAAAAGAAATCCATGACTGTCCTCAAGCCCTGCCTTAAGGTTGAGGGTACATCATGGTCTCTTTAGGGACACTGAAACAGAAGGGAAAATCTCTAAGACCATCAGCTCAGGTGCATGGGGTTCGAACATTTACACAGCAACCTGGAGAAAGGCGCCTGAACCATGCCACTGGAGCAAAGGACCCAGGTTTGTTTGTCCAGAGCTATGGACTAAGAGATCAGAGAACAAGGGGAGAGGAAGAGAAAGAGGCCAAAGATTGAAAATTGTGAGCAGCAGGAGGCCTCCCCAGTGAGCGCATAAGAAATGATAGCATTTGTGCAGCAGTTTGGGGTGGATGGAGAAGACTGCCCATGGCAATGACGGCCTGTGGTCTCTGGCCCAACAGGCTCCATTTAGCCATCCTGAGGCTTGAGGAGATGGGGATCCCACCATCAATTTGCAAGACATCAGTGTGGACTTTCCTGCCCGGGATCTCTGGTCTAGCAAACCCTGGAGGGAGAGACCACTGTCCCACAGTTGGGCTTTCACTTTTCAACTTTTAGAGGTTTATATAATTTAGGTTGAAAAGATAAGCTGCTTTAACAAAAAAAACCCCTCATCCCCACTTCCAAAAATAGTAAAAAAAGTTATAAGTAAATAAAACACAAGGTTCAAACCAGATGGAGGCTTATTTCTCACTTGTAACCATCTGAATTCCAGGTCACCTAGTGACTCTGCTCCATGCAGTCACTCAGGGAACCAAGTTCCTTCTGTCTTATTTCTGCTATCCACCAGGCTAGCACACTCGAACTTGTGTGAGCATCAGCAGTACCTAGAGGCCTTATAAACATAGATTGCTGGGCCCCCCCCACCACAGAGTTTCTGATTCAGCAGATCTGATATAGTGACTGAGAATTTGCATTTCTACCAAGTTCTGAAATGGTGCTGATGCTGGTGTTTTGGGGATCACACTTTGAGAACTACTGCTCTTGGGTGGTGCTTTTGTCTTTAGGGTTATAACACATGCTCATGGTTGAAGCTGTGCTCTGGCTTACAGGAAAGAACAGAGGAAGCAAGAGATGGAGCCTGGTTTTAAGGTGTTGGCCCTCTCATTCCATTGGTGACAACTTAGTTCCATGGCCACTTCCAGCTGCAAGGGAGGCTGGGAAATACAGTGTGGCTGGGCAATCATTTGCCCAGCTCCAAATATATTACCATAAATGAAGGAAAGAATGGATTCTGTTGGGCAACCAGTAGACTTTACCGTAGCACTTTGCCACTTTGGGAGTGGTTTAGATTCATTTACTTGGACCAGAATTTTCTCACAGAATGCTTTCTTGGAAGATACTATGTTAAGATTCCAAAGGGTGTCCTCATATTGTTTCAACAAGAATTTTTCACAAGGAGGCACTGACAGCTATGTCTGAGCGTTTGGGGTCTGCACTTGATGGTGGAAACACCAGGGTGTGGAACAACTGACAAAGGTCTTAGCTTGCCCCAGACAAGGCACCTTTACCTGGGCGGTGCCTAAGGAGCTTTACTCAAGAATTTCCCAGGGCTATTCCAGGGCAAGTGTGCAGCAAGGTGGGGTGGCATTTGTATTATTTAGAGGAGTGTATCAGTTAGTGTTCTTCAGAGAAACAGAATCAATAAGGGGTGTGTGTGTATGTGTGTATCCTATTGGTTCTGTTTCTCTGGTGACTTCCCTCCACCCCTTGAATTATTTTAAGGAATTGGCTTACACAATTGTGGGGGCTGGCAGGCTGGAGACCCAAGAAAGAGATGATGTTGCTCCTCAAGTCTGAAGGCAGTCTTGAGACAGAAAGCCCTCTTCCTTGGGGGACCTCAGTTTTTTCCCTTTGAATTCCTCAACTGATGGATGAGGACTACCCACAAAAGAGTAATCTGCTTTACTCAAAGTCTACTGATTTAAATATTAATCTCATCTAAAAAGTACCTTCAAAATAACATCTAGGTTGGTATTTAACAAAATAGCTAAGTATCGTGACCTAGCCAAGTTGATCCATGAAATTAACCATCACATTGGTGGAGACTTAATATATAATTTTTGGTTAAAGTAGATGCATTCTCAAAACCCCACGAGATGCCTCTGTTTCCTCCTTACCTAAGTCTGGACAGTTCCTGAGCACAGACCTGCACAGACAGCTAGGCCTATCACTCCTGACAGTGAGACAGTCTGTGATGCTCTGGGCTGAGTGAAAGACCAAGAGTCTCAGCAGGGTTGTGGCTGTTTCATCTTATCCTGCAAGAGCCTGGCTCGGGCTGGGATCCTTCCACCATCTGCAGTCTCATGTTGGTGGCCATGTAGGAGCTGAGGTTGGGAGGTGGCTGATGAGATAAGGGAATGTGTGGTTGAGCTGTTCCTCATGTTGCCAAGGACAGTGGCCTGGGCCATACCACCTGTCCTGACCTCTGGGGCTGGTGGCCAGACAGCTGGGACAGTAGAAGATCACATCATTAGAAGGACTTTCACAATGTGCTTCCAATCCAGATGGTCCAGACGTGTTGCACCTGGTCAGATCTGTGTTCCCATCCAAGACCCTCAACAGCCAGTCCCTAGGAGGACATAATTATAGGGGCAAGTGTGTGTGCTTCTATTCTCTGGAATCCTCTTGACCCAGGTACATGTCCAGCCCTGCCTGCTCTCAAGGAGCACCAGGTTGGAGGGGAATCCATTCATTCAGTCCCCTCCCTGGAGCGTCCTGGAGGAGGCAATGCTTGATCCTCATACTCTTGCAAAACACCTGGCCCTCAGGCAGCAGGCTCACTTCCCTGTTCCAAGCCCCCTAACACACCTGATGCATCCTGCTGCCAGAACCAATAGGGCACCAGACATAATTCAGGAGGACCACAAATTCCTGTGGGTAGACTCATACATGTAGGCACTCATTGACTCATACATGTCTAGAGCCACAGCTGTGTAGTCATGTACGTGATTTTGCACATACATACACACACAGTTTTCTCTATGTTAAAGGCATGTTATGAGTCAAGGCCATCTGAATTGTCCTGCCAATGTAAAGTCCACTGAATTTCTCCCCCTTTCCTCCCTCCTTTCCTTCTGTACATCAGGGACACAGAATTAACTAATAATATTAGTAACACAACTTGATTAATGGCACCTGCCATCATTGGTCCCTGCAAGGCCATCTTTTATTAACTGATGAATCAATAGCAACGATATAACAAACACTTATGAAACAAATACCCTAATGACCCTCAGAACATTGACAATTACATATACTTCCCTATGTGGTTCTCCCCTGCCCTGTCCCCAGCCTCCCCCTCCCCAGGTAACTGCTGTCCTGAATCACGTCATCTTCATTCCCTTGCTTTTATTTTTATAAAGATTTACCAAAACTACATTTTCCTGTAAACTATGATTTCTTGGTTTAAATTTTTTTAAAATTTACACAAATATACGTCTGTAATCTTTTGGGAGTTAACTTCGTCACTCACATGTCTGTAATCTTTTGGGAGTTAACTTCGTCACTCACAGTCCCATCACTAAAATTCCGTGTGTAGTCCATTGCATTCTGAGAAGGCAAATGAAATGACTGCTAATCACTAGTGAGGCTCACAGTCGTCTTGGCTAAATCTGGTTTTTGGTGAATGCATGACATGGAGAAATGGTATTTGCAGAGTACTGGGCAAGCATGCTTTACAGTTCTTATCTATTTAGCAGACTCCATGGGTTTATCCCTGCTTTATGAAACTTGGAAAAACACTTCTTTTTAAATGATTGTAGATATTTATTAGATTATTAAGGATAGAATGTCCAATTTCCTTAAGTACTAAGTTTGACAGTTGATATCTCTGACATTTCACTTTGGCACTTCTTATGGTTTTTTTTAATTGTGAAGGTATATCCTCATTCTTTCAATTCTTTTTTTTTTAGAGCAACCATGGATATGTCAAAAATTTGTGTTATTTTTGAATCCAAGTTCCATTGTGGAACTAATGCAGTGCAGACAGCTCAAAATACCAACGAAGTGTTTGGGAAGGATGTGGCTAATGAACTCACAGTATGTTGATGGTCTGAGAAGTTCCATTTTGGTGATTTTAATCTTGAAAATGAGCCATGTGGGTGAAACCAAGGTGGATAATGATGAGCTGAAAGCTGTAGTGGAAGGGAATCCGTCTCAACCTACGTGTGAATTAGCAGCAAGGTTTGATGTTACTATTCCAACAATATTGGACCATTTGAGACAAATCAGCTGGATTCATGGGTACTGCATGAATTAAATGAACATCAGAAGAGAAATCGTCTTGAAGCTTGCCTTTCTTTGCTGTCAAGACATAAAGGCGAACCATTTTTACACGATACTGTTATGTGTGATGAAAAATGGGTTATTTTCAAACAATTGCAAGCATTCAGCACAATGGTTGATTAAGGATGAAGTGCTGAAACATTGTCCAAAACCAAATACTAATCAAAAAAAGCTAATGGTGTCTGTTTGGTGGTCCAGCGCTGGTATTATCCACTATAGCTTCATGAAACCTGGTCAGTTGATTACAGCAGATGTCTACCGCAACCAGTTGGATGAAATGATGAGAATGCTTGTGATTAAGCAGCTGAGATTGGTCAATAGAGACAGGTCAATCCTCTTGCAAGACCACACGTCATAAAAAACAACGCTGCCCCAACTACAGAAGCTGGACTTGGAAACTCTCTGTCATCCACCGTATTCATCAGACCTTGCACCAACTGACTACCACTTCTTTCAGGCTTTGGACCACTTCTTGCAAGGAAAAACAGTCAATTCTTGACAAGCTGTGGAAAACATCTCTTGTGATTTCATCACCACTAGCTCTCTAGGCTTCTTCACTGCTGGCATAAGCAAGCTACCATTAAGATGGCAAAACTGTGTTGATAGTTTAGGTACATACTTTGATTAATTGTACTGCTTCTTGTTTGAGATATAACTTTTGATTCAAAATTGGACATTTCATAATTAATGACCTAGTATAAAGACTGGGTCCTCTTTTTTGATGATATTATTATTTGCATCTCCAGCATTTTTTTTTTTTAATAAGAAATCCTTTCATAAGGACTTCAACCACCATTCACATCCAGGCAGGAGAGCAGGGCTCCCTTACAATGCTCTGTGAGAATGTTCCAGTTTGCAGGAACATGATGTAGAAATCAGGATAACTTGAAGAGGACCTGTGGAAAAGAATAGGGCATATGATGTAATCTAGTCTCTCCCCAGATTTCTGGCAGGGCATTCTTTGCCCTTTCCTGACCAGATTGCCTCTTTTACGTGACATCTTAAGGTTATCTGCAGGTTATTTTATTCCCAGGAGCCAGCTATGTGTCTAGAAAAAAGAATGCACTCCAGCACTTTTGTTGCTTAACTCTTCTGTTCCAATGTGATAAAAAAGTTTCAGATCCAGGAAGGCGTCACAGTTACACACACAATTCACGCACACAATATGTCTAGACTAAACTTTACCGAGACCACTAATTGTTGCAATTGTCTCCTTGCTTCCATGCCTGTCCTCACTTAGCATGGTCAACAGGTTCTTGGAAAAAGCTGTGACTTTAAGTGAAACAATGTATTAAATAATGAAACCAATGTTACCATTAGACTAATTGATATAAACAAGAATTAAATTCCTACAGTTTATTTCTGGTCACAGAAACATCACAAAACTTCTAAATAAAGACCAAAACACTTCTAACATTAGATACTGAAAAAAATGTAAGCAGTACATACATATAAGAAAGATTCATAAGAACAAGTAAGATAGTTATTTATCCAGTTTTTCTAATTCAGGGTCACAGGTGGCTGGAGACTCTCCCAACAGCTCAGGACACAAGGTGAGAACCAGCCCTGGAAAGGACGCCATCCCATGGCAGGGCACACTGGCACACACACCCATACTCACTTAGGCTGCCTGCCTATTTTGCAAGCCCTCAGGCTAGATACCCTCTCAGGGCCTTTGCACTTGCTGTTTCCTCTGCCTGGAAACTTGGAGTGCTCTTCCCCTAAGTCTCTGCATAGCTCACATCCTCTCTTCCTTCAGGTTTTTGCTGAAATAACTATTAATACTATCTAAGTGGTCTTACTTGATCATCTTTAAAAAAATTGTAATCTCTGTTCTCCATCAAAAGTCATCCTATAGTCCTGTGCTTTTTTCTCTTTAAATCTGACTTTTAAAAAATGATTTGCTATGCTCAGTGTGTTTTCCATCTTTCCTCATCTTCCTATCTTTCCCCACTCTTCTTTCTCTAAGAAGGCATTTATTTTACAATGTTAAATCCGCAGTGCCTGTTCATCTGGCATGTGGAAAGGATTCAATAAATATTTATGAATGAATAAATGAATAGAAGAATGGATGAATTTTTTTCTCTTTGCTCCATTTCACCCTGATCTGCTTCCATAGAGGGGAATCTTTCCTTCCTCTGACTTACTACATAACACCTGTTATCTGTGGTACACAATCTCTTACCAAGCATAAATCTGTCTTGAGTTATTCGCTCATTATTACATATCATCCATCACAACTGGCACATGAGGGTCCCTGGGACCAGGGAGCATGCTGTCTCCTGCGACCCTGCCCTCCTCACTCTACACATATTCACTGTCTCACACAGTGCTAAGTGCCCAAAAGAGCTTTCTCCAAGAAACACTGGGATTAGAGAGGCGATGCCTAGAGATGATGATGCAATCTGCCACGTTACACAGATGTCCTAAGGAGACTGTATGATGGGGCACAACAGCTTCCCAAATATGATACTTGTGCTACTGGTGGTTGTAAAATGATTTTAGATGAATGCATACCTTTCAGGCTTGTGTTTGTTTTAATGTGTATTAGAGATTTAACAAGCACATTAAACCTAAGATTTTGTGGATGCTACTGCTTGGGAATACTTTCCTTTTAAAATAAATTTTAAAACATGTACGTCTGTTTAAAAAAAATAGTACATAAGTAATAGTATAGGTGTTTGGGCTGAATTGCGTCCCCCTAAATTTCTATGTTGCACTCCTAATGCCTGGTGCTTCAGAATGTGAGTGTATTGGAGCAGGGTTCTTCAAAAAGGTAACAAAGTTCAAATGAGGTCATTAGGGTGGGCCCGAATCCAATGTGACTGGTGTCCTTATAAGAAGAGGAGACTAGGACACAGACAAACACGGAGGGAAGGCCTTGTGAAGACACAGGGAGAAGGTGGCCGTCTATAAGCCAGGGAGAAAGGCCTAAGAAGAAACAACCCTGCTGACACCTTGATCTTGGGCTTCTAGCCTCCAGAACTGTGAGACAATAAATTTATTGTTAAAGCCACTAGTCTGTGGTACTTTGTATGGCAGCCTTAGAAAACTACGTGATGCATGCAGATGTGGCATATTGTGAAGGCAGTACCCGGGTGACTGAGTTTGGGAAAAGTGGTACTGGGCAAAGACTGGGCCTGGCTAGAACCCCAGTGTTCCCAGGTCCTGGCTGTGTGGGCTTCAGCAACATTTCAGCCCTTCTGAATCTCACTGTCTTGTTTTAAAGGCCAATAATAACCACCTTGCCGGGAAGTTGCAAGGATGAAAGGTGTGATAATGTGTGTAAAGCTCTTGGTGCTCAATAAATGGCAGTCTCATCATGGGAAAGCAGGCACCAGGGCACTTGCTGAATTTCAGCACTCAGGAAGCCGTCCTGGGCTTCTCTGCCCACAAAGTCCAGGCCAGCCAAGGTCAATCGGCCTTGGTGAGGCCAGAGGGGCTGTGGTGGTGCTAAGGGTGGTCCCGCAGGGCCCACTTCACTGTGAGTTTAGCCCTCCCCAAACAGGAGCATTCTTCCCATTTTTTTGTCTAGGGAAACGGAGACTTGGATTGGAGCAGTGACTCGTCCTAGGCCGCCCAGATGACCAGGCCCGGAGCCAGTTGCGCATAGCCAGGCCCCCGGGCTGCGCCTGCCCCCTCGGCCCCGCCTCCCGCTGGGAGGAGTCTGAAGCTGGCCCCGCCCCGCTCCCGCGCCGCGCAGCCTCGGGAAGGGGCGGAGCTCCCGCGGCAGACCGCCGTCGCCACGGCAACGCGGCCATACTGGGCCAACCGACCGCTGGGCCTGGGGCTGCGTCCCAGCGTGGCCTCGCGGCCGAGCTGGCGGCATGGACAACCTCTACGTGGAGGAGGTGGCCGCCTCCCTGGTCAGGGAGTTCCTCAGCAGAAAGGTAACGGCTCGCCCCTTCCGAAGCCCGAAAGTCTCTCTAATTTTGGGGGTCCACCTGGGGGGCTCCCCCTGGAATCTTGGCACCTTCGGGGAAGGAGCTCTTCCCCTGCCTGCTCCAGAGATGGCCCAGAAGAGCGCCCCAGGACAGGGGACTACGTTTCCCAGGAGCCATTTCTGTTCTCGTCGTCGGCACGTCCTCAGAGCAGGGCCGCGGCGCGGGGCCCGCCCCACCCCCCGTGCCTCTCCTGGGCGGCGCCGGGCGGGAGGGCGCGGTGCGGCCGGCCGTGCTGTCCCCGCGCGGGCGGGCTGGCCTCAGCCCAGCAACCCGAGACAGACGCCCCCAGGGGGAACCTGCAAGGCCCAGAGAAGTTTTTGACAGTCAGTCCCTTCAGTCATTTTAATCAAGTGGGGTTCCAGTTGCGTTAATTTTTGTTAGTGAGTTCTCCTGTTGTCTTGTCCCAGGAGACTTTTCAAAGTGCTCACAAGTCGGGGGGTCTGGGGACTGGGTGAGAGAGGATCCGGCTAGAGGTCCTGGGCATGATAGTTCAGGGGGAGTAGCCATTTATTCATTCTGCACATAGTGACTGAGGGCTGTGCTCTGTGGGTTTTGTGTTTCCTTGCCTTGTCATGCTGGGCTGGGGCGAAGGACACTTGGATGAACACAGACACAATTTTTTCAATGGAGGAGAAGGGAAGGACTTTAAAGTCAGATGGAGGGGGTTCAAATACTTGCTCTGTGTTTGCAGTGTGGGCTTGTGTATGTTACCCACTGCATCAATTTCCATATCTGTAACACAGGAAAGGTAAGGCATACCCTTTGCAGATTTATAGTGAGGGTTAATAATATTTGGGAAGCTCCCAAGCATTGTATCTGGCAGATAGATACGATGTGCACATAGGTGTTCAACTTGATACTGTTCTGAAAGTATCTTTGTGTGCTTTTTATAATTTATTTTTATTTAAAAATTTTTTAATACATTTGGCTTTGTCCTGTCTGCTCTATTTTTATGACTAATTGACCTTCCATCACCATTCCTGGCTGCATGTTGGATATCAGTGACACACCTTGGGAGGCTGACCAGTACTATCATTTCTTTTAAGTCTGGGCCACTGAGGATGAGGGTTTCCTCATGCCCCTCCTGTCTTGAGTACAAATGAAATCTGAAGTCCTCACTGACATCCAAGGCTGCCCTATAGCTTGACCCCAGGTTACTATCCAGTCTCCTTTCTAGCTTCTTCTACCTTTGCCCTGATTTATCCAGGCTTACCCCAAGCCCATTTTCTGTAGGAGATCTTCTCCAATAACTCCAATTGGAGTGATTGACTCCTCTTGTCTGTGGTTCGCTCATTGGAGCTTATGTTATAGTTTATACATCTGTGTGTCTCACCTGCTAGACAAGACCACAGAGCTGACCTCTAAACTGGGCGGCACCTTGGAGATGGCCTAGTTGTCCTGGCCACCTCTCCCTCCCATGTTTTATCTGGGCACACTAAGTCCCTGAGAGTAGAAAGGGAAGTTGCCCACAGTTACTGAGAAAGTCATGAAGAGCTGGGACTGTAGCCCAGGGTTACTGCTTTTCTCCTCACCATCTGTTCCAGGGCAGAGGCCATGTGCTCCCCACAGAGCTTTGCACAGGCAGGTACTCAGCAGTTATAAGCAAGAAAGTTCTCACCATGGTTCTAGGAACCTTCCAGGTGCCTGTTTATTGTCTCAGATCCTCATAATAGTCTCAAAAGATAGGTATAAGTTTTTATTCCCTTTCACATAAGACTGTTGTGAGACCAGGAGGCCAAGAAACTTGCCCAGGGTGAGCATGTCACTCTCTTGCTCAAAACCCTCCACTGGCCTCCCATAATTAGACTACAAGGCTCTCTCTGACTGGCTCCCGGCTTCACCTTGGACCTCATCTTCCCTGACTGCCTCACCCTCTTCCTTCTAGCCACATTGGCCTGCTTGAATTCACCAGGCATGGTCGGCCCTCAGGGAGGGTCAGGATCATCTCTTGAGTCCACTGAGATGACTCTTCTGGTGCCCCAGCCTCAGGAGTCCATGGCCCCTTTCCTGCAGTGACCATGCCATCCTCCCCCCACCACTCTTCCCCATGGTCATGAGCTAGGCTTGTTGTTGCCGTACTATGTCCTTTCCATAATCTCAATTCCAAGCTTCCCACCCATCCTCATTTCCAGCTCATCCTCCTGTGTAGTCCCACATAAACTATTCTTTAGCCTCACTGCACCATTCCTTTATTCCCACCAACTTGTCACAGTCCCTCGGGCCTACCGTAACTCCTGCCCATTTCTTTCTGTGCATCCTTATAATCGTACCCCCCATAACATGCTTGACTCTCTTGCCATCTTCTCCTTTCAATCATACTCCCCTAACTTGGGTAAAATTCAGCTCTGCCTGTTCCATGCTTGCACCTGCAGAGCTGAATGAGATTGGAAAAACACGTACCACCATGTTGGTGGAGTCACTCTAAATCCACGGCCATTTACCCTGTGATGACTTAGGGGTTACACCTCTCTCTAGCCTGTTCACCCTCTCAAATCCTGGATGACCGCTTTATGCTCCTCAAACCCCAAAGCTCTTTCCCAAGCTAATTTCACTGAGAAAATACTATAGAAGAAGTCATGAGAGGGTCGGAGAGGCTCCCACCATCACTCTTACCTACCTTCCTGGGCCTGAACCATTCACTGTGTTATTCCTGTCAGTGTATATATGTGCTCCTACAGAATCCCATCTTGACCCCTAAACCCCTCCAGCTACTGGTCTATTTTTCTTCCTTTTATAGAGAACCCCGCAAAAAGAGCTGTGTATACTCCAATTCTCCCCACTTTCTCAAACCATTCTAATCAGGCTTTTGTCTCCACTAGTCCTCGACAGCTCTTGTCAAGGTCATCATTGACCTCTCATTTTCAGTCCTCACCCTTCTTGATTGAATGACTATGTTTGTTGATTGCATCCTTCAGCTTGGCTCTGAGGAGACCGTCTCCTCCTGGTTTTCCTACTACCTCTCTGGTTGTCCCCTCTCCTAGGGTTTTTGCTGGTCTCTCCTCATTTCCCTGTCCTGTGGGATGGTGGGCTCAAGGACTCAGTCTATGGCCCTCTTCTCCCCTCCTCTCCATTCACTCTGGAGGCATCTCAGCCAGTCCTAGGGATTCTGAAACCATCTATATGCTGACAATTCCCAAATGTCTATCTCTAGCTGAGACCTCTCCCTGAACTCTTGAATTTTTCTTAACTGCCTATTTTGCATTTCCACTGGGATGCCTAATAAGCATCTCAACATGTCTCCGATAGTGTTTCTGCTGACAACACTTCAGACACCAAATGTGTTACCTCTTTGTCGTCACTCTCCCCATTTTGTCTCCATAGTAGTGCATATTAGCAGCTACCATACTGTGTGCTTACACATTCATTTATGATCTGCTTCCCCAACAAAATATCAGCTCTTATTCCTTCTGTGTCTCCTGCATCTAGAACAGAGCCTGGCACATAGGAGGTGCATGACAAATGTTTGTTGAGTGAATGAAGTTTGAGTGGGCTGCATGGGGCTGAGGCCTGGCTGACACTGGAAGGCACCCTTGTTCTCCACGCAAGTGGTTTTCAAATACTGGTGTGCATTACACTCTTGGGGGGACATTGTTAAAGGCTTGCTGATTTGAACGAATGAGAAACATAAAGAGTTTTCCATCAGAGAGGGACCCTCATTATACAGTGTTCCACATCACTTTGATTGTGGGAAAGCTTGGTTAAGCCCCAGATGAAATGCAGGTGGTTGCTTTTGAGCCCTCCTCTCCTTCCAGTCTGTGCTCCCTAATGCACCTAGTCCACCTTTTCTCCAACACATATGTGCATTTCTTTCTGTTCTTCTTTCCTAAGGCCTCCTTTTTTCTCCCTTTGGTTCAAGGCTGTGTTTATACTTTTTGTTTCCTAAATTGACTTTCTTACCTAACTTCAAATCCATAGGCAGTGGGTTTGTCTTGTTTCCCCAGCAGTTGGAGCCTCCATAAAATTCTGAACACAGGGTTAGGGGAGAAGTTGAGGCCTGTCAAGGACTGGGGGTCTGGGATCCATCAAGAGCAAGAGACTCCCCACACCAAGCTGAGCTGTTTGTGAGGCATCTCTCATCCTCCAGCCATTTGATGATCACAGTGGCCTGGAGAGGTGGGCAGGCAGCAACTGCTGCGGTTATTTTTCAAAGGAAGAAGCGAGGCTCTTTGGAATAGGAGCCTCCCCCGCCCTACTGCTTGTTCCATTGCCAGAGCATGTCTCAGTTGGGCCTTGAACCTCAGTCTTTTGGCAGTTCAGGGTGGGATGATGGAAAGTGGCTTTGCTACCAACTCAGAAAACATTTACCAAGAGCTTCCTGCGGGCCTTGGTCCTAGAGTCATGTACTCACAGGCGGGGATTGTCAGAACCCCCTGCCCACTATGATTCCACTGTGTTACCTTAGGCAAGTCAACCCTCTCTCCTGATTTCCCTGTCTGAGAAATGAGAGGAATATGAATATTGGCCTTTAGTTTACATTTTTTATATTATTTATTTTTAAAACTTCCTATTCTGTGGCCAAACCCAGGGCTCCGTGTCGACCTTAGGTGAGTCGGTTACCTGAATCCACTCCTTATCTATGAAGTGGGCTGACAACTGTAGTCTAGCTCACATGGTCAATGTTAGAATGAGAATAATAGTTGTGAAGGTGAATTAATTTTTAAGTGAGATTTTAATCCTTGAAATATCTTTGTGAGGAAGACAGGATAAGAATTGTCATAATGAACATCAGTAACTTTTGTTTGTGCTCTGTGTCAGAGAACAGAAGGTTTTGATTTAAACTGGTAAACAATGAGTCAGATTTCTCCCCTCAGGGCTTAAAGAAGACATGTGTGACCATGGACCAGGAACGCCCACGCTCTGATCTCAGCATAAACAGCAGAAATGATCTTCGCAAGGTTTTGCATCTTGAATTTCTGTACAAGGAGAGCAAGGTATGTGCTTTTTGTGGTGTGGTGTGGAGTCCTGGAACTGAGTTTGGCGATGCCAAAGCAGTCATGGACTCTACCAGTGGCGGCAAGAGGCTTAGGGAGCGCCTGTGGTCAGAGAAAAGCAGACCCAAGATCCCAAGTGTGAGTTGGTTTTCAGCCTCAGTCAGCCGGTGCCACCCATTGGCGTATTGCGTGTGTGTGGTCGTTAGGCTTGTTTTGAACCAGAGCATGTGGCTGTGCTCAGCCTCTGATGGTTCTTCCCTGTGCTCCCTCCTCCCTACACAAGGCTATTTTTAGTAAGACCATGCTTAAGAATATAGTATTCAGTTATAGTAAAATTTTCCATTCCCTGCCTGCATAAGATTTTCCTTCTTCAGTTCTGAGTAATACCTTAGTCTTAAGTCTACTATGACATATAATTCAGGCAGAAGTGGAAATTGGGTTCAGCTAACCCAGGTGCGTTGAAGTTGAGAAAACAATGGAACAGCACTTCCTTAAGTGGGAAAGGGGGCTTCCCTGGTTCCCCCAGACCTGGTCACTCCTTACCTGCTCTTACAGGGTTTTGTAACACACTACAGTTTTCGTTTTTTTGTCTTTATCACATTGGCAATAGGATGTTTGTGTGATTGTTTAATTATTATAGTATCTGCCTCCCCCACTACTTCAGATGTACAGAAAGCCAGGAATGGAGTCTTTTTTGTTCACTATTATATCCCCATACCTAATGTGTTGTCTGATGATATAGTGAGTAGTCAATATGTATTTGTGGAATAAATGAATGTATTACAGAATGAATGAATATGTGAATGAATGAAGCTACAATTCCGACTTAATTGTTCTTTCCTTTATGAAAACAGAATTCTCTGATTTGACTAAAGAATGGGTTCTCCAGCAAATGTTGGTTTGTGGTTGGGCACAGTGTCAGAGCCAGAAAGAAAATGATCGATCATGTGGTTTAGCACTTACCACAATTTTAAAAAGTTAATAAAATGATACCTCATGTAGAAGTTCAAAAATATGCAAAGCAGAGAAGGGAAGTCACCCTGTTGCCCTGTTTGAAGTGGAGAAGAGATGGTCCTGCCTCTGTGCCCAGTTAAACAGCTTCGGTACTACTGATCTATCCCCCGGACCCCCGTGCACCAGGGAGTAGGAATCTGTGAGCCAGAGAAAATTGGGTATCCAAGGTCTCACAGTCAGTTACAGGGTAGGGATGAAGCTAGAACCAGCTGTTTCGATTCCCAATTCTATTGCAGGAACAGTGGTCAAGCATATTTTAGGTGTAACCCATTTTCAAAATGTGATCTTTGAAGATTGAGTTGGCATGGGGTGGGACCAAGGCTATTTTTGAGACACCGGGAGGAACCTCATGGAAAACCGTGCAAATATGTGTCATACGCTAGGGAGGAACTCAGGCTAGGCTTCCCTCAATGAAGTGAAGGATGGAATTTCTGGCAAACCTATAAATTTAAACCACCTGGCACCTGCAGGAGCACTCAGGTTGCCAGAAATTCTTGTGCTCCCCTTTGAGGAGAAGCAGGCAGTGGCAGCCAGGTTAAATCCAATCAGAGGCTCAGTAAAGACATCAAATAGATGACCTTTGTCCTCTGGGTCCTGGGGTGACAGTCAGGCACCTCCCTCTCCTGTGTGCACTCAGCTGAAGTCCTGCAGGAAGAAGACTCTTGACCCAGGCAGCTGATATTCTGTAATCCTCCATTTGCTGTATTTTAAGGCAGAAGAGTGGACTGTACATTTTAGGAAGATTTTGCACAGAAAATAAGACAGCTACCCAGAAAATTCAATTAACTATTTTGGTTATATTGGGATTTTTATGGAAATTGTACCATACCCAAGTTCCCAGAAGTATTTTTGCCATTTAAGTTATTTTTATTCCCTCACTGTAATATAGTCTCTCTAAGGTAACTGTTATCTTAAGATATTTTCATTTTAATATGAAAATATAATTTGATTTATACAGTATTTATGTAGTATTTATTTATCACTGTTACACAGTGAATTGAAGCCTATATTTTATAGAAAAATGTACTTATTAGTCTATGATTGCATAGTAATTTTATCATTCACTCAATACAAGGCTAGTGTAATTCTGGGAAAGCCCCGCAATTTAACGTCAATATTTCTAGTAACTTGTTTTTCCCTCTTAAGTATATAATAGATAAAAATGCCTATGTAAAATTGAAGTTTTAAAAAAATGATATCTAGATTCATATAACAGCTAGGTCTATTGTGAGCCAAGTGATGTGAAAAGCACAAAGTATAAATTGGACAACTCTGGGCCCTGAATCTCTCTTATTGAGAGAAAAAGCAAGAAGGCTAAAATAAATCATATTAATTATGTAGTATTTTCTCCCAACTCTCTTCATTGTAAATTTTGCTTAGTTTTAGACAAAATAGTTTTTGTTTTGTCTCATTCTAAAAAAATAATAACACTGTCCCTAATTTTGACTGATAAATCTGCTCAATTTGGTCATAGCCCATTGGCTGTGGGTCTTAGTCCTGCAGTTCTATTGTAGATGAGAGACTTGGCATGTCCTGAGGGCCCCCTCTGCCAGGCTCCTTGTCAGATATTTGCTACTCTGATTGCAAAAGCATTGAATGCCTCACGTCTTGCTAGCCACAGCCCAGCAGAACCAGATGTTTCCTGGTGAGTTGTTTGGGACTAAAACATGGCTTGGTTCCTGAAACCTGCCTGTGGTTCATTGGTTGGATAGCTGTGTTGGTCCAAATTACTTAGGGAAATTTTAAAAGAAATCAGGGCTCCTATCTTTGCTATTTTGGCTTAGTAAGTCTCATGGAGCATGGGAATCCATATTTTAAAAAAACCTCCAAAGGGAATATTTGGTGCAGGCAAGGCTAGAAAATACTGATATCATTTATTTCTAAAACATGCTACTAAAGAATTCCACTTACCTTTTTTTTAAGGTTGGGCTGTGATCTGAGTCACTCCTGACTGCTTCTCTGTGCTCTTTACATTAACCTGCTGCCTCAGTTGTTTCTATAATTGCTGGTGTCCAGTGTTGAATGCAGAGTCCTCAAACTACAAAAATATTCAGACCCCAAATACTTATGAATCTGTAGAGTTAGTATTTCCTACAGACTTAATTTTTTTTAAATGAAAGGATATATATTTTATAAAGTTATTCCTAGGAGCTAAAAACCAGGAGGAAATTTGCTTGGGCGTTCCTCTATTCATATCACGTTTTATTTTATTTTATTATTTTATTGAGACAGGGTCTTGCTCTATTGCTTGGGCTAGAGTGCAGTGACATCATCATAGCTCATTGCAACCTCAAACTCTTGGGCTCAAGCGATCCTCCTGCCTCAGCCTCTCGAGTAAGTGGGACTATAGGCACGTGCCACCATGCCTGGCTAATTTTTATTTTTTGTAGAGTCAGGGTCTTGCTATGTTGCTCAGGCTGGATATAGCATTTTATAATAATTGTTTTTTGAATTACCTGACTCATGCATTGGATGCTAATTCTTTTAGGGTAGAGATTTTGCCTGATCTCTCTGTCCCTACTCAGGATAGTACCTGACATATAACAGGCAGCCAGCAAACATTTGCTGAGAGCAGGTGTGAATGAGTAAGAAGTTGATAAGCTTATGCCAAAGATGTGTGGTAGCTGTCTTTTCTACCTTTCTCCTAAAGGTGTATATAAGTTAATGATTTTGTTTTTCTCTCCTAATGATAGGCAAAGGAAAATCCTCTAAAAACAAACCTTGAACTCATTACCAGATATTTTCTGGATCACTTTGGAAATACAGCTAACAATTTTACTCCAGGAACCCCAATCCCTGCACTCTCAGTTCCAAAAAAAAATAACAAATTACCATTGAGATGTTCAGAGACCACGCTGGTAAATATATATGACCTTTCAGATGAAGATGCAGGATGGAGAACGTCATTGTCAGAAACAAGCAAAGCCAGGTATCTCTTCCCATTTACTCTGTGTATTAGTTTCCTTTGCTGACATAACAAATTACTATAAATTTAGTGTCTTATCAGTCAGTGTTTTCTATGTGTGTGTGTGTATGTATATGTACATGTACCTGTATGTGTATATAAAGAGGTTTATTTTAAGGAGTTGGCTCATGTGATTGTGAGGGTTTGCAAGTCTAAAATCTGTAGGGCAGGCTGGGAACTCAGACAAGATTTTAATGTTACAATTTGAAGAAGAATTCTTTAGGGAAAGGCCTTTAACTGATAAGAGGAGGCCCACCCACGTCATTGAGGATAATCTGCCTTAGTTAAAGCCAACTGATTGTAAATGTTAATCACATTAACCAAATACCTTCACAGCAACATCTAGACTGATATTTGACTAAGAAACTGGGCAGCATAGCCTAGCCAGGTTGACATGTAAAATTTAACCATCACAGTGGCTTAAAGCAACATGAATTTATTCTCTTACAGTTCTAGAGGTCAGAAGTCTAAAATCAGTCTCAGTGGGCTAAAGGCAAGATGTCAGCAGGGCCACTTCCTTCTGGAGGTTCTGAGGGGAGAGTCTACTTCCTTTCCTTTTTTAGCTTCTAGAGACCACTTACGTTCCCTGTCTCATAGCTCTTTCTTCCATCCTAAAGCACATCACTTGAGCTCTGCTTGTGTCCTTACACCTCCTAACTTTGATCCTCATGTCTCCTTCTGTTACAATAAGGACCCTTGTGATTACATTGGGCCCATCAGAGAATCCAGGATGATCTCCCCATCTCAAGATTCTTATTTAATCACATCTACAAAATCCCTGTTACCATGTAAGGACTTGCTTTGTTTGATTTCTTTAGAAGAGGAGTATAGTAATCTAAAAGGCAACAAAACACTGTAGAGATGGGAAAAATTTGAAAAATAAGGTCTTTTGAAATCTTAGGAAGAAAATGAATTGGCATTCTTGATTGAACCTCTCTTATCTGGAGAACATTAAATTACAACTTTCATACACTGCACGTAGTCACCAATAGTGTGTTTAACTTCCTGGGAATGGGTATTTTCTCTGGGTTCTGTTAAAAAACATTTTCTTTTCTGATAGTAGCTGAAACTCAGAGCAAGGATGTCAAGCTGCCAAAAGGTGGGACCATTACAAACAATAAGCTCAAGGCTTAAACTGTGAAAGGTCTTGAGGGTGGTATGAAGAAGCTCCTCTTCCAAAGGCACTTACTGCCTGGCTGGGAAATTAAATAATTCTGATACAATTAAAAAAGCAGCAAGGAAGCCCTGGAAGCTCCTGAGTCCCACCCAAAAACTTGGGGGTTCTCCTTGACTCCTCCTTGCCTTTCACTTTCTGTGTCTGTGAGTCCTGTGAACACTTCATCCCTAGTGATGCTATACTCTTTCCCTCTTTCCCCCTTTCCCTGTCCTGATGGCAAGGGCCTCAGTTCACACCCCATCCTGTTTTCCTGGATAACTCCCATGGGCTCTTCCCTGGTCCTCAGGCCTCTGGTGATCTTCTCGAATCCACCCTTGACCTAAGATAGTGTAAGCTTTCCACAAAACAAGTCTGGCCATGCCGTTCTCCTGCTGAAAGGCCTTCAGATGCTCCCTGTAGCTTTCAGGATAAAATCCAAACTCCTTAGGATAACCTGCAGACCCCCATGTGTGACCAGCCCTTGCTGTTCACCTGAGCATGTCCTGCCTTGAGGCCTGTATGCTGGTGCCTAGGCCCTCAGCGGGGTACCTCCTGCTTACTGATTCTCTCAGGTTCAAGTGCTGTCTTCACTGAGAGCCCTTCCAGATTTCCCCAAGCTGGCTCCAGCCCCTTCCTTGACATGCCCCAATCACAGCATGCAGACTTCCTTCCCACATGTGACCTAGTGCTTGGTAAGCATCTTGGTATAGAGTAGGTGTCAGTTCCCATTTATGCCAGAACCCAGTGGTGGAAAATAGCTGAGCCTGTGTCAGAGGAGTGCTGGCTTCTGAGCGATCACAGGTAAGATTCCCTTTCACCTGCATCTCTCGCTTTTTCTCTTGTGCTCTCTTTTTCTTTCTCACTCCTTGCTCACTGCTTGCTCTCCCTATTTTTCACCTTATTTTGCTCTTTCTTGCTCTCTTACTTCCACTCTCTTTCTCTCTCTCTCTCATACACACACATGCACCTCCTTCCCTCTTCAGGAAAAAAAGCCATTGGCACACCTGATGCCAGCTTTACCCAAACAGTCAGGGAATGCCAAGCTTGCCACGAGTTTTATCCACCTCTCCCAGTAGTGTGCAGTAAGGCTGGACTTAACATATCCTGTGATGGTACTGAGGGGTTATAGTTTTCCGTAATTGCTCTGGTCTGGATGCTCTTTATACTTAAGGACTTGGATCCTCTGATTTTGTTTGCTTGTTTCCTGGTATTATTTTGTAGGCTGGACTTACTCTGATACCAAAGTATTCTTTTTCTTTCATGATGAAGCACTGGCTGATTAGAAATCATCGTAAATGTATTAATGAGCTTGCTACGAATGCCTGTTGAATGAGGAATTTATTGTTGTGACTGATTCCTTTTGGGGAGTTTGTTTTAATGGAAATATTCATTTTTTGCAGACATGACAGTCATGATGGGGATGTACTTGGTAATTTTGTATCATCTAAAAAACCCTCACACAAAAGTAAGTCCATGCAGACAGCCCCAGGTGGAAGCCCCACTGTGGCTTCTGCATGGGAGAAGGTGGAAAGGCCTCACTTGTCAGAACCTTCCTTGGATGTAAAGAGGATTGGAGAGAAGACCAGGCCAAAGTCTGGCCTGATTATGCGAGGCATGATGGCCGGGCCCACCGCCAGCTCCCTGCAGGTGGGGCTGATTCTCTTTCTGCTGTTCTGAGACTGGAGGTTGGGGACTGGGCCAGGCTTCAGGCATGCCTGGATTTATTTGGGGTGCCCCACAGCACAGCCCAAGAAGGGGGTGTGTGTGAGGGATGGGACACCTGCCTCTGTCTTCTCCCTGGCTCTACTACAGTCAGTGACCCGTGGGGCCTTAAGCAGGCCTCAACTCCCTGCCCTCCGTTTACGTGTCTTTTCTATGTATTGGATGTCACGATTTTATATTCTTTTGCTGAGTGAGAACACACCTACCTAGCTTTGTCTTTGCAATTCAGGAGTGAAGGACCTGTCCAAGTTTAGAGAATAACTTTTTTAAAAATTAAAATTATGATAGTTAAAAGGGAAGAGAAACCCCAATCCTTACAGTTTTATTTATTCTGCCTTTACTTTTTCTCTTTCAAAAAAAAGGGTTCTAAAACTTTAACATTGTTGTTTTATAGTTTCTCACAAACAAGGATTATGGTAGGGTTCCCTTATGCAGGAGGACTAAACCAAATGAGAGGAAAAATGAAAAGGAGTTTGCAAAACAACAAACATGCAGAAGAACAAAGCAAAATCTAACACCAAACTTAAAGTGTATTATCAGTAAAATCAGGGAGCCTAAGCAAACCAAAAATAGGTTGTCTGTGTCCATGGCCAGCCACCTGCACTCTCACTTACCTGCCCTATGTTTACATGTGGGTGTAGATGCTGGCACTTTTCTCTCAATTCATTCAGAATTAGGACAGAAAGAAGTGGATTCTCTCCTTGCCTCTGCCTCCATCTTGTGGGATCTTTGGTCAAGGTTTTTATTTCTCTTGGCTGTGGTCTCTTGTTAGACCAGCAGTGTAAGGCCCCTTCGGGCTCTGGGATGTCACTGTTCTTACGATCATAGATTCTTGGTGTCCAGATCAAGGAGGAGAGAGTCTACTTGCCTCTGCGTGGTTTAGGCCACACCTTGATGTCATGTCCCTTCCCAGGTGTCTTGTTGTTGAACGGGGATCTTCGTAAACAGTACTTTGTCCAGAAGAAAGGGCTAGAAAGGTGAAGAATTTGGAGGAAATTAAAAGATTTGGAGATGTTTGATCTTGATGGAGGTTGGCAGAGTGTAAGAGATCTCTTCACATATGCAGGTAGGAATAGCCTACTTTCATGTGAGATGAACGATTTTAGCAATCTGAGCTTAGTCTGTAAGCCCCCTGAGAACAGGGACTCTGTTGTGTTTGTGTGTAGCACATGGGTTGTGCTTTCTGGCCCTTTGCTGGATTGAGTGGTGTAGACTTGGCTCCATAGAGCACAACTGGCACCAGTGAGGGGAGGTTGGTATAGGAGCCCTCAGTTAGTCAGAGCTGCCCCAGCAGTGGAACAGGTTGTTTTGGAAGAGACTAGGCTAGTTGTATTAAGGAGAAGCTAGTATCCTGTCTGCTGGGGGCACTCTCAAGGGGCACCTGTCTGGTTGAGAGACTATATCAGCAGTTCTCAGACTTTTCAATCTGAGGATCTCGTTATACTCTTAAAATTATTGAAGAGCCCAAAGAACTTTTGTTTATGTGGGTTATATCTATTGATGTTTACTGTATTAGAAATTAAAACTGAGAAATTAAAAAAAATTTACTTACTAAATAATTAAAAACAAGAGTAGTAAACTCACTGTGTTTAACACAACATTTAAAATTTATTTATTTATTTTTTTAGAGATGAGGTCTTGCTATGTCTCCCCAGCTGGCCTCAAACTTCTGGGCTCAAGCAATCTTCCTGCCTCAGCCTTCTGAGTAGCTAGGACTACAGGCATGTACCACCACACCCAGCCTTACCACAGCATATTTTTAATTAAAAATTAACTGTATTTTCCAAAAAAAAAAAAAAAATTAGTGGGATGAGTAGCATTGTTTTATATATTTTTTGCAAATCTCTTTAATATCTGGCTTAGTAGAACACAGTTCAAGCCTCATATTTGCTTCTGCATTCAGTCTGTTACAATGTGGTGTTTTGGTTGAAGTGTATGAAGAAAATCTACCTCACACAGATAAGCAGTTGGAAAAGGGAAAAGTATTTTAATAGGCTTTTCAGAAAACTGAGGTGTTCTTTTTGATACTAAGCTGGCACTAGATAAGTTTTAGTTTCTTAATGTAGAATCTTAAACCATATCAATGAACTTTCTGTATTTTGCCAATGTCCATTGGTTTGAATTGCAGTCTTAATTTTTTACCCTGCATGATTTAGTAACATGATGCACGGTCATTTGGAAAATATTGGTTACTGTGTTATATATTAATAGATCTTCCCAATGTGGACACATTTTATTATACAAAATAAATCATGCCAAAAAACTGCATTCATTGATGTCACCACCCAATTCATTAGAAAAGTTTTTCAGTATTGCAGAGCCCTCTGGCTCATGGTAGCAAATACAAGTTTTCCAAAACTCTTAATTTACCTGACAGCTTGTATTTTATCACTGCAAATATACATCATCTGTTTCACTTGAAGTGACAGGCTCAGTTGATTTTTAAGAAAACGCCTGCCAAATGCTCAAGCCTGAATAACCATAGTTTGTCTGTTAGTGGTTCCGTGGAGAACCCAGTGAGTTCACTCACAGCTGAGATGGTCGCATGCTGCCAGCCACATCCTCTGCACTCAGCACATGCTTATGTGTACCCTCCATTTGGTCACACAGAGTATTGAAAGATGTGTGCCGTGGAGTTTAGATTGAATAAAATCAATAATTTTTATGCTTTAGTATGGACAATTGTTCAGTGAAATTAGCACTTTATTCATTTATTTTTATTGCAAGTGCCTGGTGGTGAAGAATACCCTGATACTACTAAAGTTCGGTGCCACGGCCTTGATTCATGCCCAGGGCCAGCAGTTTTTCCCACTCTTGCTTTGCATGCGAAGTCAACACAGTGAAAAAAGGCAAATCATGTCATTTTTCTTACTATGAAAATAGTTTCAAGTTCCTTAACAGGGCCAGGAAATTCCTAGGGATCAGTGGATCGTCCTTTGAGAAGTGGTGGACCAGATGATGCCAGGGTCCTGCCCTGCCATGACATCCTAATCAAGTGCATGTAATTGAGACCCCCTTTGTAATTGTGGTATGAGGGAGGTGACTTGAACCTGTTTGACTGCCAAGGGCATTGCTGCAAACTGCTCCTTTTGGGTAATTGTTTTGGGAGGTGGGGTTTTCCCAGGAGTATCTGAATCCTGTGAAGGATATTGAAGGATGAGTTACTGTAGAATTTTGCTATATTTTCTGGAAAGCATTTTGTAGGCCTCTGAGTATCTTGACCATACTTATTGGTTGCTCTAGAGAAAAGTGCCAAGGATTGCTGGGTAGTTCATCATTTTTATTGGTAGATCAGTTCTGCACTTAAGGATGACTTAAGAGGCTGGGCTCCCTGCAGCAGTTCTAGTTCCTTTAGGCCAGAAGTTTGAGTCTCCTTAGGAATGGTGACTAATGTCTTCCTCATTCTGTGCAAGGGATGCCCTGGGTGGCCTTTGGAGGAGGTTTATAGTGCCCAGTAATTTCCCCTAGGCTGGAACACTACAAAATTAGCTTTCCTTATTTTAGACCAGGCTTTACTGTTTGGTCCTGAATTACTTCTGAAAATTTTGAGAGGTCCAGAATTTTAAACCAAGGAAAAGCCCAGTAGGTCTATTTTTGTTCCTCTTCCAACTGTCCACCTACCACTGATTAGTAACCGTATGAGTTTCCATTTCATCGACTAATCAGTGAGCATAAGAGGATATTTTGGTTGATTCTTTTGGAATTACTTTATTTAAAAAACTAAGCAAATCTTGAGTGCTCACTAGGTATAGGCCACCGGGCTGGGAGTTGTGTGGACACCAGATGTGAGTGAAGAATGGCTTCTGCCATTCCTGGTCTACTGTCAGGAGGGGGTTAAGACTATATGTAAGTGGGGACAGGGCAGACAGGTGCAGGAGTATTGAGCATTTGTTGACTGCTGCGATATGCCTGGCTCTGTGCTAGTGCCTTACTAGTGTCTAGTAAGGTGCTAGTGTCTCATTTAACCCTTACATGGTCTTGTGGGAAATAAGTATCACAGGTGCCCCATTCTTCATCTGAAACCTTTGGGCCAGATGTGTTTTGGAATTTAGAATTTTTTTTTTTTTTTTTTTTTGAGAAAGGAAGTACAGTGCATGAACCACACACCACATAATGCCTGTAGTAGGGTTTGTGGTAGCACCCGATAAGCAAAAGATACTACTATTTCTGCAGCTAAACATATATAGTCTCTTTAAAGAGACTATAAGTAACCTTACAAGAATTTGCCACAGGATTTCAAAAGATACTTTCATTTTCAGAGGTTTTGGGATTTAGAAATGATAGGTATTGGATTGTGGACTGGTTATATTACAGGTGAGGAAGCGAGGGATAGAGAAGTTAAATCATTTGCCACAGATGACACAGCTGGTGGGGGTGCTGCAGGAATTAGAAACTGGATGTCAGCTTGACCTGCCACGTGAACCTGCTGTCTGTGAGGGGTGTGAGGGAAAGGCCGAGGCCCACTCTGGGGTTCACGCAGAGGGGTTGGTATCAGCTAAAGCTTCACAGAGGAGGGAGCATTTGAGTAGCACCTCAAAGAATAGGTAGCATTTTAAGGTAAGGATTTAGAGATGAGAAAAGCCGTTCCTGGGGGAGGGAACATCATGGACAAATGCTTGAAGTGGGATCAAGTATTTTCCAGCTCCCCTAGAAGGGGGTCCTCACTGTCTTTGTCCTCACCCTTTTAGGATTCTTTCTGCAAACGCTCTCTGAGAAGGTCCCCAGCCTTGAGCAGCACCATGCAGCCCCAGGAGGAGAGCCGGAAGGTGCCTGAGCTTGCCACCTGCACCTCAGCCTGTCCAGCCCCCCAGGATGAGCCCCCCAGGGGAGCCCCCAGGGCTCAAAGCCCCCCAGCTTCGAGCAACGGCTCCACCTCCAGGAGCCTCCTGGGTCAGCTAAGTGAACTGATCATAGAAAAGCAGAAAACCCCTCCCAGCAGCCCTCCCCACCTGCCCAGCAAAGGGCTGCCCCAAGGGGAGAGGGCCAGGTGGAAAGATCTTTCGGAGGACAGCCCAGCAGTGGACAGCAGCACAGACACAGACAAGACGCCCTTGAATTTCTACTTGCCTGGTGGGAGTTCCAGGATGACCCAAGAGAGGCTGGAGAGAGCGTTCAAACGGCAGGGCAGCCAGCCCCCGCCTGTCAGGTGAGCATGCTGTGGAAAGCTGATGGCTTTTCAAAAAGAAGTGCCACCTTTCACATGTTGACCAGTTGCTAATAGCTTCCCCAGGGACTTCTTAGGTGCCTCGGTCTCTCAGAGCAAGCCTGTGAGGTCGGCAGCATAGGGTTGATTATGGCCAACTGGGAAGAAAACTACCCAGGAAGAGCTGCAGGGGAGGTTTCCTTGCCCCTTCTCACTTCTTCCCAAACCCAAGGAAACCTTTAGCAGATAGTTGGAAACAAACCTGCAGTGACATGGCCAGGCAGACGTGAATAAGAGATGTTCCCTGTGGGGGGCCAGGGATACAGTGATGAATCAGTTCCCACAAGGCTCCTTTTGGGCATTATTTTTATTTTATTTTATTTTTTATCTTATCCTTACTTTTATTCCTTCACAGTAGGCATTGATGATTCCTAACCTACATTGATTGATTTTTGAATGTTAAACCAACCTTATATTCCCAGAATAAACCCACCTTTGTTGTGTTATGTTCTGTTTTTATATATGATTGGATTTGATTTATTAATATTTCATGTATGGTTTCTATGTAAAAGTTCATGAAGGAGATTGGCCAGCATATTTCCTTTCTTGCAACACACAGCCTTGTCAGATTCTGGTATCTAGGTTATAACAAAAGTGGTCCCTCTTTTTCTGTTCTCTTGAAGAGTTAGTGTAAGATTGGTGTTATTTCTTCCGTAAGTATTTGGAAGAATTTACTCAACAAAACTTCTGAGCATTGAGCTGAAAGATTTCAGATTCTATATTGCAATTAAAAAATTGTTTTAATTCAAATTTTCTATTCTTGTATCAGTTTTGGCAAGTTTTATTTGGAGTTTGACCATTTCATTTATATTTTAAGTTTGTCAGTATAAAATTGTGTAATTACATTATCCTTTTATCGCTTTAAAGTTTATGAGCTCCGCAGTGCTGTCTCTGTTTCATTCCTGGTGTTGGTAATTTGTGTTCTTTCTCTCTCGACTAGTCTTGCTAGGAGTATATCAGTTGTATAATATTCTCAAAGAGCCAATTTTTGACTTTATGTATTTCCTATTTCATTGATTCTGCTCTTATTTTTATTGTTTTCATTCTACTTTGAGTTTAATTTGTTATTTTCTGGTTTATTGATACGGATCTTAACTTATTCTCAACTTTCTTTTTTTGTAACACCTTTTAAAGCTACAGATTTCCTTCTAAGTAATGCTTTGTCTGTATTCCACAGGTTAATATGTTATATAGTCATATAATTTAGTTAAAATATTTTCTAATTCCCATTGTGGTTTTTCTTTGACCCATGAGTTATTTAGCCATATATTCAAAACTAATTCAAAACATTTGGAGTACATTTCTGATTACCTTTTTGTTTTTGATTTCTAGCTTATTTCTGCTCTGCTGATATATAAACTCTTTGTGATTTCAATCTCTTGATATTTGTTGAAATTTCCTTATGGCTCAGTATACACTTAAAGCTTATCTCTTATAATCAGCATGTATTTGGAGTTTTTAATTTTATCTGACAATATTTTAGTTGCAGTAATTACAGTATTCACAGTTTTCTTTTACTTGAGGAACTCCCGTTAGTATTTCTTTAGTAGGTGTGCTAAAAATTTTTTTCTAGTTTTTGTTTGGAAATGTCTTTATTTTGCTGTTATTTTTGAAGGTATTTTTAATGGGTATAGAATTCTAGATTGGTGGCTTATATTTCAGCACTTTAGACATGTCATTCCATTGCCTTAGGCCTTCAGCATCTTTGTTGGTAAGTCAGCTGACAGTTTTATTGTTACTCTTTTGTAGATAATGTATCTTTTTTTTTTTTTTTTTATATCTCTGGCTGCTTCCCTCTTACTCCTTAACCCTGCTAACTTTTTAAAATATTTTTTTTCTTCTTTGATTTCTAATGGTTTGACTATGATGTGCCTAACTGGTTTTTCTTTGATGATTCTGGTTGGGATATGTAGAGCGTCCTCTGGTTGTAGAGTGATACCTTTTATCAGTTTTGAAAATGATTGTCTATTATCTTTTTAAATATTGCTTTTGTCCCAACGTCTTTTCCTAGGACTCTAGTTACACATATTAATATAACAGATTTTTCACTATATTTGTGTTCTATAGCTTTTTTTATTTTTTTTTCCTATTTTTTTCCATCTTTCTCTTTCTCTGCTTCTATCTGGATATTTTCTCTTGTTCTATCTTCCAGTTCATGTTTCTTCTCTCCTATCATGACTAATGTGCTATTTAACCTATCTAATAAATTGTTAATTCACTTATTTTGTTTTACCATTTTAGAATTTCTATTCCTTTTTAAAAATAGATTTTTTTGAATTCTTTATCTTTTTCTTTATTTTCTTAAGCATATTTTCCACTGTCGTTTTAAAGTCCTCATCTAGTAACTCTGATATCTGCATCACCTGTGAGTCTGTTGCTATTGTCTATTTTTCTTTTGAATTTTGATAATTTTATCCTATTTCTTTGTATTTCTGGTAATTTTGATTGAATCCCAGACATTGTATAATATCTAAATAATTGAATAGGTTCTGGTTAATGTTACCTTCCTCCAAAGAGGATCTAATTTCCTTTTGGTAGATATTAATCTGTAAGTTTTAGACTATATAAATATCTTCTCTCATTCTGTTATTTATGTATCTAATAACTTTGTCCATTATGATCTTTGTTAAACTGAAATGCTTAATTTGGGCGTAATCAAGCTCTTGTTTGGCACATGATTTATGTTTTTACAGTTCTCTTTATCAAGTTCTTTCTTGCTTTTGTTTCGATGATATTCTCCTATGTTTTTTCTATTAACTTTGTAGACTTAGCTTTTGTATTTAGGTATTTAATCTTTTGTATTTTTTGGGATGAAAAGATCTACTTTTGTTTTGCTGTGTAAGACAGTTTTCCCATCACCATCTACTTTACAATGTGTTTTTTCCCAATTGATATGTGAAACTACCTTTACTTTCTATTAAGTTCTCATATAGATATGGGTCTGTCTCTGAGCTCTCTGTTGTGTTTCATTGGTATTTTTTTCTATTTATTTTTTTCTATTTATTTAATTAGTTTTTTTCCTCCCCTAAAACCACACCACATGACTACACTTTTGATTATAATGGCTTTGTAGTTCTAGCTTAGTGTCTTGATAGGGCCAGTCCTCCTCCTTCCCTGTTCTTTTAGGGTTGGCATAGCTATATACAGGTCTTTATTCTTTCTGCAGGCCTTTTTCCTTGTTTACCCAACATGCCTAGCTTGTTTCTACATGAAGGAGAATTGGCTTGTCCCCTTGCTGTAAAGACATTGCTCCCAAATAGTCTCCGGACTGTCTCTTTCTTGTCAGTCACGCGTTCCATACTCACAGTGGTTTTCTTTGACTAACTTTACATGTGCTCCCTCATTTCTATCCTGTTTTGTTGTTTTCACTGCACCTATCGTTACCTGAAATTCTTGTATTTATTCACTTATCTATTATTTGTCTTCCACAATAGATTATAAATCTCGTGAGAGCAGGGAACTTTATAATCCCTGAAGCTAGAATAGTACTGGTATACAGAAGACACTCAATGAATATTTGCTTAGTACTACTATTACTATTAATAACAACAACAATAGCAATAGGAAGATCAATAAGCTTTTGATATTGGCCTTTTTTTGTGCAAAACATTATTCTAAGTATTTTAGGTATAAGTTTGAAGCAGGAAATACTATTATAACTCCCATTTTACAGATGAGGAAACTCAGAGAAGTTACTTTATTTACTCAAGTTTATGCACCTAGTAAGAGGCTGAGCAGGAATTTGAACCCAGGAAACTACCTGCAGAGTCTAGTGATGGAGCTTACCCTTCTAGTGGCAAGAGGCAGCCCACAAAAACAAAACAAGTAAATATATCACAAACATATCTGAGGGTTATAAGTGCTACAAGGAAAAAAAATCATGGAAGGGCGATAGGGAGCCCTATGGACAGGGCTGCTATTTTATAAAGGGGTAGCCAGGGAAAACAGTTTAGAGAAGATGACATTTGAGAGGAGACAGGGAATAAGCCCTTTGATCCGTGGGAGCAAATGCAGAGAGAGAGCAGCTGTGCACAGTCCCTGCAGAGGGAGCATGTTGCTGGCTGAGGCTGGAGTGGGTGAGGGAATGAGAGAGGAAGAAAGGGCTCGGTCATGTAGGGCCTGGAAGGCTGCTGAATGCACTGGCTTCTACTCTAGAGATACGGGAGCCTTTGGAGGTTGAGCAGAGCTATACTGTGATCTCAGTTATGTTTTAATGGGAACCCTCTAGCTGCTGTTTTGAAAATAGATTCAAGGAACCAAGTGCGGAAGCAGGGAGACCAGTTAGGAGGTGACTGCAGTAGTCTAGAAGAGAGCTGATGCTGGCTTGAATCATGGGCAGTGAAGGTGGTGAGACATGATTATAATATATGTGTATGTAAACATATACACACACACATATACTGTTACGAGTCACTTAACAACGGGGATATGTTCTGAGAAATGCATCATTAGGTGATTGCATCATTGTGGGAACATTGTAGAGGGCACTTACACAAACCTAGATGGTACAGCCTACTACACACCTGGGCTATATGGTAGAGCCTATTGCTCCTAGTATACACACCTGTGCAGCATCTTACTGTACAGAATACTGTGGGTAATTGTAACAAAAGTATTTGTGTATATAAACCCATCTAAATGTAGAAAAAGTACAGTAAAAATATGGTATTATCATATTATAATCTTATGGGACCACCATTGTATATGTGGTTCATCATTGACCAAAACTGTATGACTGTATCTCAATGGGATTTGCCCATGGATTAGTTATGCTGTATTAGAGAAAGAAAGGAGGCAAGGATAACTCCAAAGTCTTTTGGCCGAACAACTGTTAGAAGGGGGCTGCCTGTGCCTGTCCCTGAAGTGAGGGAGACTGTGAGAGAGGCAGGTTTAGGCTGTCGTCATTGGGCCACAGTTCATACCTCTGGTCTGCCATAATACTTTCCTTCAGGCTGTTGGTGTTACTTTGTTGACTGGCCTCCTTGTGACCTATGGTCAGGGACCATGTGCTTGGAGTCCACACATGTGAGCACTGAGCTGTCCTATTGCCGTTGTTGTGATAGAACAATTCTCTTCAGGCCTTGGGGTCTTATTGAAGCTGTTAAAGGACTGTCTTTCACAGGGCTGTTATTAGAGTTCAAGTCAGTAGGATTGCTCACAGCTACTGTTTGATGGTAATAAAAGCAAGTCTCCGTCTTGCCTTTAAGTTGAGCACTTATGTGTCCTGTGCTTGCAGGTTGAATTGTCTTGATCAGATCTCTCGGTCTCTATGCTCCTGTCTGTAAGTGAAAGGGTTGGGTGGGCTGCTCTGTAGGGGCTCCCCAGCCCTCCCTTCTACACATGGATTTGGGCATGCCTAGACCAGACTTCTGACTTATTTTGTAATCCAAGAATCACAGTCAATGCAGCTGACCTCTGAGGCTCATTTTGTATAAATGATGAACATATGAACCAGGGCCCTGTGACTTTGGTGTCCCTCCTAGACTGTGGGCTCCTCTGAGCTCCTATAGAGCACAGTAAAAGGATTTAGCAATTTGGAATCACCCCCAGCCCAGAGTACAAGGGTATGTTGTTATTGGCCTGGTGTCTGCTGTTCTTGGTTGGAGGGTTTTGAGCTGGAAGGTAGGCTGGCTGGGGCACGGTTAAATCCTGCTCCAGGTTAAACCCCTTTGCCTATTACTTGTTGAATAGTTTCTATCTTAAGTTAGGTTCTCAAGAACAGTGGTTCTCAATCTGTGATCGCTGGACCAGCAACATCTGTATCACCTGGAAACTTGTTAGAAACATAACTTGTCTGACCTACTGAGTCAGAACTTTGGAGTTGAAGCCCAGAAATCTATATTTTAACAAGCCCTCCAAGTGATGTGATGCATGCCAGGGTTTGGGAGCCACTGCCCTAGAAGCCAAGCCTGAGACAGAGATTCAGATGCATGTTATTTATTGGGGCATGCTCTCAGGAGAAGGGGAGTGAGGAAAGTAGAGGTGGACAGGGCAAGGAGCTAAAGGACACGGGGTCTCAGCCTGATCCCATGGGGAGATGTGGAGCATGAATTAACTCAGAGTTAGTCTTAAGCAAGGGGGTGGGCTTTTTGTACTTCTCTGTCAGTCACAGGCTATGAACTACCCATTTTAGAGTGGGGCTGGCAGTGTGCAACCTCCTAGGTGAGTCTGGTGTAGGGCATTTCTCTAGAAAAGGGTGCAGCTGTGAGCTCTTAGCAGCTGACATGTGTGCAACTGTCCAGGGTATCTGGAAGGGAGAACAGTGGCTTCCCTGCCAATTCTCATGGTTCCTTCACACTCACCCAGCCCTCAGGTGTTACAATAAAAATAAACAAGCTGCAAAGCCTGTCCATGGACATCACCTTTGGTGCCTAGGATCACTGATAAGTCAGGCCAAACAGGGATCTTTTACAGGTGGGGGATAGAACAAAGCTCTCTTCAGGCTCACAGCCAGCCTCTGCATCAGGACACCTGCAGCCCTGTTGTTGGCAGGGGCACCACAGGTGCCAGCAGGACCACAAGCTCTGCACCACATTGACGTATCACTGGCTTCACAGCTGGGTCATGTCCCATCGTATCAATTAGATAGGAGGTGTCTCTTGATACCTTCTTGGTGTCCCAGCCCTGCCAGGTAGGCACTGGGGATGCCCATGAATGAGACAGCTCCCTGCTTATGGAAGCCCAGGGCCTCCTTGGGGGCCCTGTGTAGTTGGCTGCTAGGTTGTGGCCCTGACAGAAGAATGGAAATTCAGGGAGAAGTTAAGGGATTCTGTTGAGAGAGCAGGAGGGCCCTAGGCTTGAAGAGGCAATGTTTAATGCAAAAGACTTCATGGTGAACCAATGACATTGGGTGGAGAGGGGATGGCTGTGATTTTCGATCCAGGGGAAGATTAACCTGCCTTGTTCTGCTGTTGGTCTCTGCAGCCTCAAGACAGCCATGGCTCCAAAGCCTCAGTGACTCTGCCTTTGTGTTGACACCAGTAGTCAATTCTAGGGTTTTAGCTCCTCTGACATTGGACCTGTCTGGCAGAGTTTTTTCGGGTTTTACAGAAGATTGAACAGTAGGTGGCAGCAGATCCCAACTCTGTTGTCAGTGCTTACAACTCCAGCTATTCTGTTTGGTTGCCCTTTTTGTGTATTCAGCAGACATTCACTAGGTCCTTACTGAGAGTGTTTCATAAGCATTCTAGGGGAGAGAGATGAGTGTATCTTAAACCCTCCTGAGGGCTCCAGTTCCTTTTGGGGCCCCCACCTCAGGAGCAGAGGCTGCCAGCACACAGATGCCTGTCTGTATCCTGAGAGGGAATGAATAATGCCAGCTGGGGCTTGGTGGAGGCTTAGCAGAGGATGTGGCATTTGCGGTTTATTGACTGTTCCCCATATCTGAGCATCCTGAGTCTGACAACATCTGCATTTCAGGTGATGAGTAATGGGTAGAATTTTCATTTTAACTTGACTCTGCACATTATTTGGACTTTACATCAGACAATCGAGGTTCAAAATTGGCTGATTCTTGAGACATACACTTACCCAGTTGCTTTGCAGCATGCCGATCGTCCTGCATGAATAGGTGGCCTGCCTAGGGCTCTTGCACTGGTTAGGCTTCACATTCATAACCTACTCTGGGGACCTCTCTTCTGTGGTGGATATGGCTGCCCTCCACACCTGCCAGTGATGCCCTGTGCTCAGCCAGTTCTCTTCCCCAACTCTCAGCCTGGTGGTCAAATTTTACCCTATATGTGTGCCCACAGTCCACAGCAGAACACCATTTCTCTCTCCTTCTGAATGCTGGCCTCCCTGTAGTAGGCACAGGATATCACACATGAGAAACAGCTCCAGTGCATCTTACATTACACGCCATCCCAAGCCCTCCAAAAATGGGGTTGATGGCCTACCCTTGTGTAGTTATTAAAGCTCCCAAGTACCTTCAATTCCAGGGTGTCAAAGTCTTTGATCTGATTCATCTTCCAGGGAAAATAGACTTCCTTGTGACTTGAATTTCCTTTGAGATCAAAAAAGTGTAGCTAAAGAGGTGAGAGTGTGTCTACACATCTCCTTGGAAGGGAAGATGAATGATTTTATCTTGTCAATCTGTGGACATCAGCGTGACAGCTCTGAGATCCCCTTTGGACCGTACCTGGGCCTCTGCTAGCTCCACCCTAGGTCCTGAGTCCTGGCATGCAGGCTGAGAAGCTGTTCCATGCAGGGAAGGGGCATCTGTTGGATGGAAGGAAGCTGTTGAGGCTCTGAGATAATTTTTGGAGATGAGTGTGGTAGAGCAGGGGTAGTATTATGGAGATTCTCTTCTTTCCTGGGTACCTTTTGTCTCACTCAAAGATGCTTGTCTATTGCTCTGCTAGCTATATTCTAGCAGGTCCTGGCTTCCAGAACCCAAAGAAAGTCCCAGACAGAGGTCAACAGGACTAGGACAAGGGTGAGGAAGGTGAGGCATCTAGGATGCAAAATTTAAGGAGCTACTCACTTTTTAGGCTGTTCTATTGCATGAACCTGAGAGGAAGTGCCTCCTTAAATTTTGCACCCTATGTTCCTTGTTCACCTCACCCTAGTCCTGGCCTCGTCAGCAGAGTCTGGCTGCTTCTCTTCTGTTCCCTCAGTATCGTGAACAATCCTCAATATAGAATAACGATTTCATAACTCATCTTTACTTCTGTGAACTCCTTGGGGACTGGAATGGGGCCTTGCTTCTTTGTCTTTACCCAGCTATATCCCTGGACCTGGCAATAATAAATGCTGAGCAAATGAAAGAATGCATTTAGCAAGGAGAATGGAAGGGAAAATAATGCTAATCTGTCTGGGACAGTATCATGAAACTTAAACTGATAATCTTTAATAGAACTGGAACAATTCAAACTTTATCTTCAATTTACTTGTTGACATTCATTAACTCACTAATTTTTTTGTTCATACATTAATTTAACCAACTAATGAACCAGCCAATCATCTATCTAGCCAGCCAATCAGCCAACCAACCAATCAACCAACCAGCCATCTGACTGACTTACTAACCAACCAACTAACCAAACAATCAACTGACTGACAATCTGACTAATTGACCAACCAACCAACTAACCAATCAACTAACCAACCAATCATCCAACCAACCAAACCAAGCAACTCACCCACCCAACTGTGATGCCTCATATTTAAGTCATCTGGAATGTTGCCTTCCTCAGGAAGTCTTTCCTGATCTCTTCCCTGTCCTTATACTTGGACTTGATCCCCTTCTCATATGCCTCATGTGTATGTCACACTGGAGAGAGTGAGAGACAGGCTACCTTGTTCCTCCTGCTGGACTGTCAGGTGCTTGAGTATGGGGGTGAGTTGTCTGTGACCCTACTTCCTTCAATTTGATTCCGAATTGTTCCAATAAATAGTAATGGAGGTGAATTATTGGCTTTGCTGGGAGTTGAGTGTAGGGGGAGAGTAAAGTCTGAGGTCTTTCCCTCACTCAAGGAATTCATAGAAGAGCAGAATTAATGATTTAGCAAATAGGAAAAGTTGCATAAAAATATCAGGCTGTATGTGCCCCAGGGCCAGATGGATGGTGCTAAATGAGATACATAGCATCTTAGAGAAGAGGAAGGGGCTTCTGGATGAGGCCAGGCTGAGCCAAGCCTTGAAGGTTAAGTGGGTTTGAATAGCCCAATCGGGGGCCGTTCTTATTCTTCAGATCTTATTGCTATGCTTGGAACATACTCATCACTCTTCTCTACCTTCTTCCAAGCCTGAGATTTTTTTGAGAAAAGTTTGCTGGTGTCCCTAGGGTCTCTCTCATTCCTAAAGACTGAAGCAGCCCTTTTGTTTTTCCTCAGCCTTATTTTTTCTAGGGCCTGCATTGCGTTCTGCTGCCTCTACAGACATTTTTAGATGATAGTGCACTTATGGTGGGTCATCGAGAGAGAACCTAAGTGCATAGCTCCCCTAAGGATTGGAAAGGGCATTGATTTAGGGAAAAGAGGGACATCCTTGTTCCTACCCTGAGTCTAATTGATAGGCTGGATGCCTTGGGGCCTGAGGTAGAAAGAGCTGAAGTTTGGAGTGGACGGACACCTCTACCCTCATGATTCTCTGGCTGGTTTTCTCAGATGGTGGCTGTGGGATGGAATTCTGCGTGACTTTCAGAGCTGATGTCTCTACCTTGGAAAGATGGCCTTTGATGCTGAGTTCTGACGGGGTATTTTGGGCAGAGTTCTTCAAATCACAAAGATGACCTGCCAGTGCGGCTTCCTGTAAAGCTAGATTCCGTGTGTGTGCCTCATTCCAGAAAATTCTACTTTGTTTTCTCTGTTCATTCCACAAGAAGTTACTAAAGCCATGGGATTTCTTTCATTTCCTGTTGAGGCCGGTTTTGTGGTCATAGGTCCCTCAGAAGTGGAGCCTTTTCCCAATAGAGTAAACAGTTTTTGATCTCGATCTAAATACGTGGTATTTAGTTTTATTCAATTCAACAAAGCATTTATAGAGTGGCTCTTGCTTGCTTGAACGCTGTTGGGGAGAGAGATGCTGAAGATGTGGTTCTTGCCCCCAAGAGGCTGAAACATCCCTACACATGTGTACTGCAGGATTAAAAAGAAAAAAAGACAAACGTGACAAGGGGACCTGGCAGAGTGCCATAGAGATGGAGTCTATTGTTTCAGCTGTTGATATTTATTGAGTACTCACTATCTGATAGGCCCTGTTGTAGGAGCTTTAGACGTAGTACCTCATTTAATCCTGATGACAACACCAGGAGGGTTGTTAGATCCATTTATAGGTGGGGAAACTGAGGTACAGAATGACCAACTGGTCTAAGTTCATGTAGGCCATCTGCCTCTGGGGGCCCTGGTCCTAAGCATTATCCTTGGTTGCTGTTGGCGGAAGAGGACTGCTGAGGAGCTGGCATTAGCAAGGATTTAGCAGTGTGATTTGATAATCCAGGAAGTGGAAGAATCCCAAGCCAAGGGACTGGTGTGAGCAATGGCAAAGAGGCAGGCAAATTGGTGTAGCTGGAATGCAGGGAATGTGTGAAGGCCAGGAAGAGAGGGACTGAAGGCCCAGACAGGTGCCTTGAGAGCCAACTTTCTTCTCTGGGCAATAGAGAGGGATAGAAAGTTCTCTTGCGTTTTGGGCTATGTGGTTGTTTTTTAACCAGGTGGAGCTGTACTTCAGGAATATTAGTCCAGGGGCCCAGCAGGACCGAACAAGGTGACTGGCAGCAGCTCTGGAGGCAGTGGGCTCTGGCCTAACTGTGCCAGAGGGGCGAGGAGCCGGGGGTCTGAGGAGGAGGATCCACAGGACATGGCGTACAAGGAGGGCTGGGGACTTCAGGGTTAGGGGACTGGAGGTGGGGGACGCTGGGCATGCAGTTAGCAGGGATGGGGCCACGTGAAGGGAGAGGTGCTGGCTGGGTCAGGAAGCAGATGAGCAGTCTGTTTCTGGTCACATCCCATGGAGCTCTGGTTTCCACAGTCAAGAGTGGGGCAGAAATGCAGGCTCTGGGAATGTGCGCCAAGAGGTTGGGAGGAAGGGCGTTTGGGAGGGGCTGGCATGGGCCATAAGCTGAAGTCCTTGGAGGGGTGGACATTGCCAAGAGGGGCTGGAAAGGCACCAAGGTCTGATTCCTGCAGTGAGAGACCCATGTGTGTGGTATGGGGTGGGGCAAGGGAAGGGAGTGGTCAGAGCAGAAGGAGGACTGGGGAGCCCAGTCCCACCCAGGTGAGGGAGGAGACTGTCTCTAGGAGGCAGGAGGGTGGCAGCTTTGGACCCGTAGGAGAGGCTGGGAAGGTGACTGGGCCTGGTGAGGGGGTTTCCCCAGGTGGCTTTGGAGAGAGCACCCTGCATAGAGCGCTTGGAGCAGAAGATTGACTATGGCTTTGGAGACAGCACCCTGCAGAAGGTCGGGGCAGAAGGTCAACTGTGGCTCTGGAGAGAGCACCCTGCATAGCGTTCTCGAGGCAGAAGGTCGACTGTAACGTGTTGAGGAGTGGAAGGGGTGAGGACACACGTGGAGCATGGAGCCTTTTGAAAGAAATGTAGAGGTGAAGGGTGCATAGGGACAGGGTGACAGCTCAGGAGGGTAGAGTGTTAAGGAATAGGGTCCTTTGTTTCAGGATGCCCGAGATGTGAGCATGTTTGCAAGCCAAGGGCTGGGTGCCAATGGTAGAGAGGAAGAATTCATCATTCATGGAGCCTTAGCGGTGGGGGACGGGGTGTGCTTGGGTGGGGCCCGTGAGGGGGGGCAGCTCAAACAATAACCAGAGTCATTTTCTGCCATACTCCATGATGAGAACTGGTGTCTGTAATGATGGGCCTGGGGCATTACAAGTTCCCAGCGTTCCTTTTAAATCTCCAGTGAAAGAGTCAATTCTGCTCAGCAGAGTTTGTGAGTAACTTGAAATTTATTCCAATTAAGCAAAGCTTTGTTAAGTTACCGAGAACTGCTATTTGGGAAACATTGCGTTTTATTGTATTCTGAGACTTTGAAACTTAGCTCACCATCTTTAACGTATTTAGTAACTCTTAGCATGGTGAGGTTCAAAGTGCCTCAGATTTAGAATTGAACAGATTTGGGTTCAAATCCCAGCTCTGCCATATACTAACAGGGTGACGAGCAAAAAAATATTTTAACCTCTTTGCAGCATGGTTTCTTCATCTAAAACATGGGATGATAATACTACCTTTATAGAGTTGTTATGAGGAATAAATAATATATATAAAATATTTGGTCTACACTGGTTACTTTAATAAATATTAGCTCTTCTCTTCTGCTATTTGGTTAGCCAAAACACCTGTTTTTTAAAAAATAGATGAATATTCCTGAATAGATACTAATTTTGTGAGATGGATGGGAAGTCAGGATGGAGTCAGATTATGGAAGATTGTGACAAAGAGAAATGTTCAGGTTCATTGTAAGGTCTGTGGCCAAGGGAAGTGAAGAGAGAGAGTGGCCTGAGTTGCTGGGTTCCTCTGACCCTGGGCAAGTCTTTCCAGTGGAGCCAGGCATATAGTAGGCCCTCAGGAACATCTGTGAATTAAATGAATTTTAAGCATTCAGTGTGAGGCATTTCGTCCTTTTTGCAGGAGTCTGTGTCCATTTGAAAGTTCTGGTGCTTGATGCAGATGTACCCTCTCACCCTCTTCTCTTCCAGAAGTTCTTTCCAGGCCAGGTCTGGACAGTGGGCTGGCACGATGGGCTGCCCTTGCCTGGGCCTACGTGGCTGTGGTCCTCCATCTCACTACTTCAGCCTTGGGCCCAGGATTTTATTAGATTCTGTGAAGGGTAAAGACAAATGGAAAGTCTAAGAGAAGAGGATGGCATTCCTATAAGTGATGATGTTGCTTCCTTTGGTCCCAGTGTCACTTTGTTCAGCCTTTCTCCCTTTGAATAAAATTTCTATTGAATGAGAAGAAAAGAAAAGCAGGCGAACTGAAAAAGTCATGGGTAGAAACCAAGACCAAGTACTCTGCCACCTTCTGAAGACTGGAGGCTGTTATGGAAGGCTTAGAGCCAAGTTTATCATTTCATGTCCACCTCCTAACAGAGCAGTGACACACATGAGTGATCAAGTTCCAGAAGTTGCTATAGGAAGGGCTAATGAACTTATGAGGACATTTTGACAGTTGTCTAAGAGCAACCCCTGGAGCTGCTTAGGAAATTCATTCACACCACAGACTTGTACCACCCAGTGTCTCCCCAACTCCCCCGTCAGCTCCCTAACAAATCTCAAGTCACTTTCTAGCCTAGACATGAACAATCAGATATCCTTAAATTCAATACACTCCTAGGAGAGTATTAAAGGAAGAAAAGAGAAGTTGAAAGTATCCATTTTAGATCAAAAACAAAAGCAGATCTGGCCTATTTAATATTTAATAAAGCTATTACAACTGATTTCTTCTTCTTCTTCTTCTTCTTCTCCTTTTTTTTTTTTTTAAAGAAAATAACTCCAAAAGGGCACATGTACCAGATGTGAGGATCTGGGAGAGCTTAGACAAAGATCCTGGTTTTAAAAAGTGTTGTCATACAAATAAACCCCATATGGATTAGGCAGGATAACATCCTTGTTCTTAGAAGATGTAGGCTGAAGCGTTTAGGGGTGGTGTGTCATGATGTTTACAACTTTCTTTCAAATGGTTCAGCAAAAAGAAAAAAAAGTGTGTGTGTTTGTGTGTGTGTGTGTATACATGTATTAGAAAACAAGGCAAATGTTAACAGTTTGTCACTATAAGTGAAGGGTGTACACTGGTGTGCATTCTATTCTTTCAATTTTCCTATTGGTTTAACATTTTTCAAAATAAAAAGGGAAAGTGCAAGCACACAGAATGGATAGGAAAAAATGAATAGAATCCATCTCTTATCTCTGGGTAAGGATCATAAAGAAGTGTAACCAGATGACAGTGTGTCATTAAATGCTGGAATCTGGGCGAGGTGATTGTGTAAAACACAAGGCTGGCCCAAGAAGTGTCTAGAGAACACCCCAACATGATCCATGAATTGCTTGTTATATATGGGCATCCTTAAGCCCTTTGAACTCCAGGGGACCGGTGATTATAGAAACAACAGCTTGCACTTATTTTCCAGATACATAGAAAGCAGGCTCTTTCTATGTTATCCTGGTGGGCACTGGGAAGCTGATTTCACCCTCCTTTACCATCATATTCCCTTCCACCCTGTCAGGACTAGAATCTTCTCCTAACCTTCTGGTTCTTTTGAAACCCCTGATTCTTTGGTTACACCCACAGTCATGAGGCTCAACTTGACATTTCCAACAGGAGACTCCCCGACGTGGGTCCAGCTGTTTCCGATGGTTTTATATTTGTTCTGGAAAAAGCTCCAGATACCTTTGGTCAGAGCTCTTCCTGCGGCTGCATTGCTGGGGCGGTTTCTCACCCACGGGATCCAGAAGGGGCTGCAGCCTGTAGGTCCCTGCACATCTGCCCCATGGGGGACGAAGATGATGGCAGGAAGGTGCAGCCTGGAGAAGCAAGGGCTTGAGGGGATTTTGGAGGAGGTATTCTTTCAGCCTCATGTCTGTGTTAGATTCACATCCTTAAAAACCAGAGAAACCGGAGTCTTGCCAAAGGACTTCATTCTGCCTCTGTAGAAGTTTCACTATTAAGGAGAAAAAGGATTGTACTGCTTTGATATTTTTTCCCACTCTTAAAAATTCAGGTGAAATATTGTTACTTTTTAAGGATCTGGGAGGGAAACTTGTCCTGTGTTAAAATTTTTAATCCCTATATCCTGACTTCTGTGTGAGGTGGGCATTGTGCTCATGTGCTTTAGGGCACATGGAAAGTTTCAGCACAGATTCTTCACCCTTCAGTGGCTGAATTTTCAGCCACAACACAGCTCCTCAGTGAATACCTCTACCTACTGGGCTTCCCACCCACAAGGCACCTGTGCTGAATGGGAGCCCTCATTAGAGGCAGGCGGCAATAACCCCAGGGGAGCAGGGAGGGATGGACCCCATAGTCTGATACCCAGGGACCCTCACAACCTATTTCCAGGGAAAATGCCTGCTAGGAGAGGCACAGGGGGCTGCCTGGCTGGCTCAGGAACACAGCTAATTTTAGCCCAGAGCATGCTTGTCCTGATTTGGGGCTGGCTCACTCATGGAAATTCCACAGCTCTCTGGTTTTGTGTGTATGAGTGGTGTAATACTCAAAGTTTGCAAAGCTAACTTGGTTTAAAGCAGTGTGTTTTCTCTCTTTCTTCTAAGAAATGCCCAGAAAACAGTCATTCCTCTGTGCTTTTGGAGTAGGTCCACATTTCCTGGAGATTTCTTTGTTGAGATGGGGCAGTGTGGGGTGAAAGGAAGCATAGCTTTAGGAGCCTGTATTGACTTGGCCTTTCTCTGTCCAAACTAGGGCAGGACAGAGAATCACAGGGTCTCTGCGTCCAAGGAAACATTGGGTCATCCATTTGGTGCAATGGGTTATAGACACTGAAGATTCAGGGGTCAGTAAAAGAAATTAATTAAAATAAACACTGGAGGACTAACCTCGGGTTCAGAGGCAGATCCAGATGTTGTAGGCCTAAAACTTATATGATCCGAGTGGCCTCTTTAAGAGAAAGCATATAAAAGTATCTCATTTTTGCACATTTTCTGAAAATGCAAGATCCATGTGAACACATTTCTAGGGCCTCTTGGAAGGGGTGGTCCCTGAAGCTTAAGCTCCATTAACTTCATAATAAATCGGACACTAGGTTATTATTATTATTTTTGCTGGCAAAGTAAGGATATTAAAACAATTTTGTGAAATTTCAAAAAATTGAGATAGATATAATATTGAAATAAAAGGCCAATCTTTAAAATCAACAAATTAAGCTTTGCTAAACATTTCACTATGTTGTTTTTTGTTTTCCTCATGTCACCATGGACCTGTGTGTCAAGGACTAGTTTGTGGTAGGCAAGTGACAATTTCTGAGCCTCAGTGTCCTCACTTGTAATCGTAGGGCTAAAAACTCCTTATGCTACTTTCTACATAGGACTTTTGCAAGAATTAAATTTTGGGGAAGCAGAAGGTGCTGCCCAGATAAGTAATTATTATTGTATGAACAAAACTGTGGAACATTTAAAACTTTTAGAGCATCACAGAAAGGGAAATCAAAACCCAGGGAAGGTGAATGCTTGCCCGAGGCCTCTTGGAGAAAGGCATAAGCTCCAAAAATAAGTGTTAAGTGTAAGCCTCCTCCCCTTTCAAAAAGTAAACGAACCCACATTTCTTTCTTTTCAAATGGTGCTATGAAGTTAGACTTGGACACAGGCAGTGCTGTTTCAGACATGCTGCTCGTGGCTCTTTTATGAACGCTTATGTAGGGGAATATTTTATGAGTTCAAAATGAAAATATTTTATCCTGGAAGTTGTTTTAAGCACCCTTTGATATATTTAACCAAACAGAGCCTAAGTGGATTTAATATTTGATGGGACTCGGAGAAAGTTGACCTTTCTCATTGGTGCAGCACACCTCCTGTGGCTTGTTTATTGTCCGTCATTAGGACAGTAACGGGCAGGATTGGTGCCCCAAAGTGGCATCTCCCAGCAGTTAAGTAAACATCTCCATGCAACTTTCTAATCCATTGTGGAAACTGATGGCAACTCTTTTAGCCAGCCTGTCAGAACCTTCCCTTTTACAACCCAAGGATGACTTTAGACTCCCTGAGACTGTCAAGGCAATCCTTTCCATTCTAGGCTCTCACACCAGCCTTGGGGAGGCAGGGCTGGGACCTTTGCCTCTGGTAGAGCCATCCCCTTGGGTCCTCAGTCCACTGGGGAGGGAGACTGGGTTGGCAGGGAGCCCTAATCAGAGGCAGGCTTAGTGACCCTTCCTCCTAGGTGTGCTCCTTGGGGCCCTGCTCGCACCTGGGACATCATGATGTGGGCCAGGCGTCCCATCACATCTCCAGCACTGGCCCTGGTCACTGGGCTCATCTAGCCAGCATCTTGTGGTGGGTGAGTTTGGTCTGCTAGTGAGTGCAGGGTGGAGGTGAGACCAAGATGAAGGGAGATCACAGGTGAGCAACATTTTGCTTGGTGAACTGCATACCTGAGGTGAAAGCAGTTGCTCAGTGAATTTGGCCATGTTGCAGAGACATGCTCCATAGAGATCACTCTTCCCTCAAGAAGACATTTTTCTTTCCCTGGAGTAACATTATCTCTACCCACCCTTTCATTGCCTGGAGAGCAACACCTGCCTTTTGGCACCAGTCACCTTTTGGAGCTGAGCTCAGCCACACCCAGGGAACATCAGCCTGAGAGGGCAGGGGGAGATATGAACTGGGAGGGCCACAAAGTCCTGCCGGTGTGTGTCCCCCTGAGGGAAAGGCAGTCTGTCCTAATGGATTTTGAGTCTTAAGAAAATACAGTCAGTGCCTCTAATATCCAACATGGGATAGATGAAAATCAGCAGAGATGAGAGTCTGGAGCCTCAAATTCTATTTATGCCTTTGCCTACTATCCAGGAAAGCTCTGTCCCCAGCTGCCACTCATAGGGCTGCAGGATTAGACTACATGGTCTAGATTAAACTTTTCAGCCCTTATAGCTAGATGAGCTGTATCTGGGTGAACTCTGAGTACTCCTTAGCTTCCAGAGGGAACCTCCATTTAATACCAGTTGTATGCCAAGGTCTAATGTCAAATTGGAAAATAATCTGAAGAAAGGTCATATCTAGTACAGTTTTGTTTTGCAAACTGTGTACCCTTGAAGGAAACTTCTGAGGCTGAAACCAGGGTAAATTTCTTCTGTTCCTGGAATGTTCCAGAATCCAGCCTGACTCAGGGAATAGATATACAGGAAGGAGAAATGTTAGACTTGATTTAGGATCTTGCTCTGGCTCTGCATACGTCTTGTCAAAGGAGTGTGCCAAGGCCTGTCCGGAGGGACGCATACGGAAAGAGAGTTAAGCTGAGAAATCATCACTCCCAAAGAACAATGGCTCAGGAGGCTAGAGTACAGCATGTGTTCTCTCCGGCCACACAGCCTTGGCCTGATGGCTTCTCCAGGAGGATGCAGAGCCATCAGTCCCCCCCCACCTCCCGGCTGTCCTCATTGGGTGATCCCTATCTTTGTCCAATCTTCGTCATCATGGACCCGGATGAGAGAGACTTGGGTAAGCAGCCCAGTTTCCAATTAAGGGTTTCACTGGTTTCAGGAAGATAATTTATTTGGGTTGAATTGCTAAGACAGATTGTTTTCACAGTATTCCAAGTAGAGAGCTTTCTCACAGGAAATGTTATCCCAGCAATTCTAGTCAGGTTTTCCACATCCTTAAGGGGAAAGAAAAGACAGAGGAAAAAAAAATATTCCTTTTGTATGTTAAAGGTCAACCATTTGAGAACTGGCAACTGCAGGGTATAAAACAGAGATCTGTTAAAGTTGCTACACGTTGTGATGGTTAGTGCACATGATGACTTCTTGATAACCCAACCCTTCATGAGACCTCTTGTTCTTTATAGCTTAATTTTAAAAACTTCTGTTGATCTGGTTGCCAAGGGAGGTGGAGGAAGCCCCTGCAGAGGCTTGGACACCCCCTGTCCAACTGAGCACTGGGGAGGTAAAGACACAGGAGGAACTCCCTTCCTCTCCCCAGAGCTCAGTTACCTCGTTTGTAACAGCAAAGTTTATGCTGGGCCACATCTCAGCGCCGTCCAAGCCTAATCACAATTCTGTACCACGTCTTTACTAAGGGAGCTTGGGTGAGGCATTGTAGGAAGCCAAAGAGGAACAGAGAGCAGGAAAGTGAAAAGAAAAATGTTTTCTTCTATGGAAAGCCTAGAGATTTTTTTTCTTTTCTCTGTTTTCTTTTTTAGCATTTTCATGTTTTTTTTAAAATTTTTTTAAAAAGTCTTTTTATATCAGCTTGTCCTCAAGGATCTGACTCACAAAGGGGAGCAGGCTTCTCTAGCCAGTTCAGTCTTTAGTGAGAGCCACTTAAGTGCAAAGGGCTATGCAAAGTCACTGCTGGAAAAGCAGAGACAGAACACTGCACAGCTGCTCCTAGAGGGTGCCTCCAAAGTATCTGCTACACACACACACTCACTCACTGTCTCTCTGGCTCCAGGGTTTTTTGTTTCACTTGTCTCGTTGCACTGCCTCTAGTGTATCTCCAGTATAGTATTGAGTATTTGTGGGATGCTGGACGTCCTCATCTTGTTACTGACTCTAGCAGGGGTGCTTCCAATGCCTCAGGGTTAGGTAGGGTGTTCTGTAGGATTCAAATATATGCATATTAAGTAAAGGAAAACCTTTCCTCTCCCTTGGACTTGCTAAGAGTTTTTTTTTCTTTTTTAGAAAATATATCAGTACTTATTTTTATCAAGTGCCTTTTCTGCATCTATTTAGATTGTTTTACATTTTTTATCTCTAACCTGTTGATGTGAATGACACTATCAGATTTCCTACTTTAAAAATATTCTTGCATTTTTACTTGGTCATAATTTTCCTAAAATTCATGGTTAATACAGTTGTCTTTTTCATATTTTTGTGCTTTATAAGTGTTAGGTTTTGGGAATTAAGGTTATACTAGCCTCATTAATTATTATCATCATCTTAGCTAACACGTAGCAATTACTGTGTGTAGGGTACTATTCCCAGTGCTTGATATATTAACTCATTTAATTCTTTTACAACATTCTTTTGAGGGAGGACTATTATCAACTCTGTTTCATAGATGAAGACTCTGAAGCACAAAGAAGCTGGAAACTTGCCTCCCTTGCACACAGTTTTAGTGGTGCCCTGGGATTCGTAGGCAGGATGGGTGGTTCCAGAGTCTGAGTGCACTATATTTGAGAATGTAAATTGGGGAGATTTTCCTATATTTGGTGGAACACATCAATAAAACTATTTGTGTATATGTGTATGTTGGGGTGGGAAATGGGGGTGAATTTTAAACTAATGATTTTTAAAAATGGTAATAGATAGTTTCAGATTTTCTGTTCATTCTTGAATCAATTTTATGACTTTTCTAGAAAATGATCCAGTCTGTCGGTTCGTACTTTTCTTCTTACTGAAAAAATTCTGTTTACAATGTTTACTTTTATCCTTCCTTTTCACTCTTAGTATTGTTTATTTATACTTTATCAATTTTGCCAAACGTTTGCCTTTTTATTAATCTTTTCAAAGAACCAGTTTTGAAGATTGTTGACTCTATTGATTGTTTTTAATTTCCGTAACTTTTTAATCTTATATTTATTTTCCCTCCTTACTTTCTGTTGGTTTACTTTGCTGTTCTCTTTTGCAGTTGGATGCTTAGCTCTTTGCTTTTCATTGCTCCACAATAATAGGTGCCCTTATGCTATACATTTCCTTCTGTGTACCACTTTAACTGTTTCCTAGAAGATTTTATAAGTTGTTAATGACTTTAAAATATTTTCTAATTTCTATAATTGTTTCTTTAAAATTTATTAATGCATGGGTTCTTTTCTTAGAGTGTAAGAAGCTATCTCTTTATCATTGAATTCTTTAATTTATTTCTTAGTGATCAAAAACATAGTTTGGAATCTTTTAAGACATTATTTGGGGCCTGCTATTTCATCAGTTCTTACAAATATGCCGTGTGTGCTTGACAAAAATATGTATTATTTAATAGTTGTTTTAGATCAAGAATGTTATTTTGATCTTCAAATTTTATTTATTCTTATTAACGTTTTTTTCTGCTTGATCTATTAGTTGCTGAGAGAGGTGTGTTAAAATTTTCTGTTATACTCATGCATTAAATAATTTCTCCTTATAGTTCTGTCAAATTTTTGGTGATATATTTTGAAGCTCTGCTGTTAGGGGTATGGAGAGATTCATGATGGCTAAATTTTCCTGTTGAATTTTTCCTTTTGTTATTCCATAATAAGTAGGTTTATCACTAATAATGCTTTTTATTAAAAAGTCTATTTTTATCTGATTGTATTTAGCTATATCAGCTTTTATTTTATTTTATTTATTTTATTTTTTTTGCAATGGTTTATATCTGGGCTTTTTATTTTATTTATATCAGCTTTTAAATGGCAGGTTTACAAGTGGTGTATTTTTCCCATGTTTTACTGTTAAGATTTTGTGTTTTATGTCTCTTGAAACAATATATAGCTAATTTAAAAAATTCAATCTTTGTCTTTTAACTGGCAAGTTTAATTTATTTGCATTTAATATAATTTCTGATTTACTTGAATTTATTTGTCCTGTTATATTTTATACTTTTGTTTTGCCACACTCTATTTCTTTTTTCCTCTTTATTTTTTTTTTTTTTAAATTAACCATTTAAGGTTAAAAATTCAGTGGCATTTAGTTGATTTGCAGTGTTGTGTAACCACCACCTCTGTCTAGTTTTAAAACATTTTCATCTCACCAAAGTAGAAATCCCTTACTCATTAAGCAATTTCTCTCCAACCCCTCAGCCCCTGGCAATTACCAATCTGTAATATTTCACATAAATAGAATCATATAATATGTTAGCTTTTGTGTCAGGCTTCTTTAACTTAGCATAAAGGCTCGTCCACATTGTAGCATGTATCTCTACTTCATTCCTTTTTATGACAGAATATTATTCCATTGTATGGATTTATAAAATTTTATTTATCTACTCATTTGTTGATGGACATGAGTTGTTTCCACCTTTTGGCTATTGTGAATAAAGCTGCTGTGACTATTTGTGTACATGTATTTGTTTGAGCCCTGTTTTCAATTCTTTGAAGTTATTTTCCTAAGTGGAATTACAACATCATTTGCTAATTCTTTTTTTAACTTTTTGAGGAACTTTGAGACTATTTTCCACAGTGGCACTTCTTGAGAATTAACTGAAATGTATTTTTTCTTTTTCTCTTTTCTGATGTAGAAGTTATATGTTATGTTTTTATTATTTTAGTGGTTACTTAAATTTTTAATCATAATTTAAGTTGAATCAATCTACCCCCTTAAGAATGTGAGATTTTAGAAATCTTTAACTCTGATGATCATTTTCCCTTCCCATGTTCCTTGTTTATTATTGTCTAGCATTTTAGTTTCACTTTGTTTTTAACTACTCCCAAATTATTTGCTACTTACTGAAAGTAAAATTCAGTTATTTTTATTGTTTTCACTGCCAATTCTCATTTAGGTTTATCTAATGTTTACTGGTTTCTTTTTTTCCTGAAATGAGTCAGTTCATTCAGTGAAGGTCTGTGATAGTAAACATTTTTAGTCTTTGTCTGAAAATGTCTTCATTTTGTTCTTACTTTTACTAATATTTTAGCTGGGAATTTTAAAAGTTACTTTCCTTTAGTACTTCGAACATGTTATTTCATTGTCTTCTGCCCTTAATTATTGTTATTGAGAAGTCTGCTGTTAAAGTAATTGTTTATAGGTAATCTACCTTTTCTCTAAGATTTTTCTTATTGTCTTTGGTATTCTGGTAGTTTTAATATGACGTATCTAGGTGTACATTTATTTTTACATGTCCCATTTGAAGTCATTATGTTTCTGTGAGGATTCATGTCTGGAAAGTTCTTGGCAATTATCTTTTCAATGATTTTCTTTCCCACATTCTCTTTATTCTTTCTTTCTGGAACTGCTTTTAGATGTATATTGAACTTTAAAATTTTTTCCTCCATGTCTCTTCTTTGCTCTTTCATATATTTTATCTCTCCTGATTGAATTGCATTCTGGATAATATCATCTGATAGCTCTTAGTAATTAATTATCTCTTCATTATATCTAATCTACTGTTTAAGCTTACCAAAAGTTTTTTTCTGGGCCAGGCGCAGTGGCTCATGCCTGTAATCCTAGCACTCTGGGAGGCCGAGGCGAGTGGATAGCTCAAGGTCAGGAGTTCGAGACCAGCCTGAGCAAGAGTGAGACCCCGTCTCTACTATAAATAGAAAGAAATTAGTTGGCCAACTAAAAATATATGTAAAAAATTAGCCGGGCATGGTGGCACATGCCTATAGTCCCAGCTACTTGGGAGGCTGAGGCAGAAGGATTGCTTCAGCCCAGGAGTTTGAGGTTGCTGTGAGCTAGACTGATGCCATGGCACTCTACAACCTGGGCAACAGAGTGAGACTCTGTCTCAAAAAAAAAAAAAAAAAGTTTTTTTCCCAGTTTTTAAGGAAGTTCAAACCTGTGGAAAAGTTGAAAGAATAGTACAAAAACCATCTATATACCCTTCACCTAGATTCAGCAATTGGTATGATTTTGTCACGTTTGTTTGCTCTCCTTCCCCCTTGCCCAGATTATATGTATGTATATATACACATATTTTTTGATGATCCCTTTGAAAGTAAAATTCAGATACCCTGGCATTTCACTTCTGTGTATTTCAGCTTGCGTCTCCTAAGAACAAGAACATTCTTCTGTACAACCACAGCACCATTATCATACCCAAGAAATTTCACATTGGTTCAATGACATGATCTAATATATAGCCCATAATCAAATTTCTCCCAAATGTCCCGCAAATGTTCTTTTAGACTTTATTTTTTTCAATCCAGGATCCATTCAAGGCTCACTCATTGTATTGGCTGACATGCCTCTCTAGACTATTTTAATTTCAAGTAGTTTTAGTTTTTTCATTTTCCATGAAGAACATAGGCTTGTTGTCTTAAGAATGCCTACATTCTAGATTTGTTGGTTTGTTTCATTACTAGGTTTACCTTAAGCATTTTTTTTTTTTTTTGGCAAGGACAATATATAGATGATATTGTGTGCTTCCTATTACATCACATCAGGGGCACATAATGTTGGTTTGTTTTCTTTTTGGTGATGCTAAGTTGGATCACTCTGTTAAGGTGGTGTATGTCAATCTATCGTCGTAAATACAACTTTCTCTTTTGCAATTAATAAGTAATCTGTGACTTTCAGACCATATGAATATCCTATTCCTCAAAAACTTTTCATCCAGTGGTATTATCATCCCTTGATGATCATCTCTCATCTAAATGATTATCTCTCATCTAAATGATTAAATTGGAGTGTGTAAAATGATTTTGTAAAATTTATCATTCTTTCTACAGTTATTAGTTGACAGTGTTCTGTAAAGAACTTCTCCATTCTCTCTCTCTACCCCTCTTCCTCCCTTCTTCCTTCTTTTTTTCCCTTCCTCCTTTAGTCGCAAACTCACGGATTTTTTTCAGTTTAATGTATTATCCTTCACCATCATTATGTGCCCATAAGTTTCTTATTTCAGTGATTGGATTTACTCTTCAGAACTGTCCATAGTTTTTTCATAGTGTCTTGTTCTTCTGATTTTCATTCCTTTAAAAAAAGCTTCACTAAGGCCGGGCGCGGTGGCTCACGCCTGTAATCCTAGCACTCTGGGAGGCCGAGGCGGGTGGATAGCTCAAGGTCAGGAGTTCAAGACCAGCCTGAGCAAGAGCGAGAACCCATCTCTACTATAAATAGAAAGAAATTAATTGGCCAACTAAAAATATATGCAAAAAATTAGCCGGGCATGGTGGTGCATGCCTGTAGTCCAGCTACTCGGGACGCTGAGGCAGAAGGATCGCTTGAGCCCAGGAGTTTGAGGTTGCTGTGAGCTAGGCTGATGCCACGGCACTCTACAGCCTGGGCAACAGAGTGAGACTCT